>APFE030846955.1:63724-98650 GCA_000404065.3 Pinus taeda
TATATATAGAAAGGAGGTTTTGTCATTTGAATCATCGAATAATTGTTCATTTATGTAATGTAAAGGAGGTTTCCCCCTCGAAGAGGCTAAATTCTAAGGCGTTGATCTATCTTTTCTTGAGCTGGTTTCATAACAGTGGCATATTATCAGACAATGTATAGGTAGGAAGACTTCTCTTGAACATGTGGATGACACGACTCCGGAGTTTGGCAACATTTTACATCATAGGATCAAAGGTCATGGTGACGTGGTAGAGATCACATGAGAGGTTTAAAATGGATAACCCAAAACCTAGGGAGGCAAGTGACAGAGTGAGGATGTCCCAGAACCCGACATGAACAACAGATGAGTGTCAATGTTCAAGAGCAACATGCTGCCTCAAGTGAAGAATACAAATGATGAAATACTTCCAATTTTTCCCCACCATTTCTGGCGAGTACCCCAATTATTTTTACACAAGCTTGATGGGGATAACATATGCTTGTAATATAAGTCCACCCTTCAGATGGATCCATCTTAGTAAGTTTTACGAGCCCCAGGAAGGAGTAGCCCGGTCTCGTCACAATGACAAGTCCTATGCCATTTAATCTTTTAACTAGTTTGACAAAGGTGAAACTCTGCATCTTTTTTCATTTTTTAGAGAGTTTTAAAAAGATATGGAAAAGAAAAATCCAAAAGGTCCCTTTTCGTAAAGTTTTCCCTCAAGCCCAAAAAGGTAGAAAACAATACTCGAGAGAACCTCCTAGCCATGTTCGACTAAGGTGTACCTTTTTCATAAATAGTTTATCCCAACCCGAAAAAGGGGGTAAATGTATACTGGGTAAATGACATTTCGTAGCCTTTAATGAGTTCAAAATGACAAGAGCTCGATAATATTTTCATATTTTGAGAGTCAAAAAAGAGCTTAAAGCAAACTCCCTACCTTATTTGCTTTATCGAGTCTAAAAGGGAAAAATACTCTGCAATCTTTTCATTTTTTACGAGTCAGAAAAGAGCTTAAAGGTGACTCATCCTGGAGGAACGAGTGGTATAAAGGGTAGAAACTAGTTCCAGTTATGGTGGAATTGCTCAAAACATGTAATGGTCAAGAGGTTGGCTAACAAAACCACTCATTGCTGTAGTTCCTCACGAAAAGGAAAAACAACCAAGTGAAAGCATATGAGCGACCAAAGAGATGGTAGCGATGGCATGAAACAACCAAGGCTCATCTAGCAGAAATTAGTTGATAAAAATGCCAATCACGAGATGTAAATTGGAAATGGGTTAATTTTTACACAAGCTTGAACCATGGGGAACTCTGCTTGAATTCGGTTTCATGTTTACACAAGCTTGAAACAAAAAACTATGCTTGAGTTTGGTTTCATTTTTACACAAGATTGAAAGAAAGACAAACTATGCTTGAGTTACATGCCCTCCAAGCTTCATTTCATTCAGCTAGGTGGATGGAATGAAGATTCACTTTCGAGATCCTGGAAAGGCTCGACTGGGATTTTACGAGATCTTAATCAAAGACTTGATTTGGAAAAGGGAGTTGTTTCATTTTTAACGAGGTTGAAACAGTAAAAGAACTATCCTCGGATATCTGTTTCTAACGAGGTAGATACAGGAAGAAACTATCCTCGGACGCTATTTCATTTTTTAACGAGGTTGACACAGAAAAAGAACTATCCTTGAACACCTTGATTCATTTTTTAATGAACTTGACAGAAGATAGGGAACTCTACTCTGGCCCCTGTTCATGGACCCTATGAGAACATGGCTCCCAAGAGGTCCTCACAAGACTGGAGAACCACGCTTTGGGAGGAATACATGTCAACTGGTACCAATGACAAATCAGGTTCCAATGCCTTGAGTACATAATGTACTATACCATTTGCATGATCTTCAGCTGATGTGGAGACAGAACAATTAGCCACATGATTGACCTTTGGCGGGGAGGGTACTGCTTGGAAATAAGAACCAATAGGGGACGATGGTTGCAAAGGAAGCACCTGGTGACCAATGAATGGCAATTGATCAATGGTCACTATTCTCCCTTCATGCAGAAAACAAACTACACGGAAAAACAAAGAAACAAGAGCTCCCATGAAATAAACATAGTCACGTCCAAGGAGAAGATTGAAATCTAAGGGACCTTGGACTACCATCTCGTCTATATAGATGGTCTTTCCTCCCAAAGTAATAGGGAACTTTAGAAGGATCTCCGAGGGATGACTGGTTCCTCTGTTGAAAGCCAACAGGTTATGGGTGACAGGCACAAGATGTGTGGAACTCAAAGCTTGCCAAGTAGTAGAAGACATGATGCTAATAGACATGCCTTCATCTAATATAGTGCCATGTACTACCATATTATAGGCTTGTACTGTGATCTGGAAAGGCACATAAGATGGAAGGCAGAAAATAGTCAATTGAATATAATCAAAAGAAACGACATAACTACTTGGTGGGGGTATCATATGATTCCCCCCATGCTCTATAGGAATAGGATAAGGGCTCTCCTGAACAACCAGGATGGGAGGATCACTCTTCGATTCATGAGAATCTAAGGAGATGAGAAGAACATGAGCAGTATGATCATTATTCTCTTCGGGAACAGAGTGAACAATTGAAGGTGGAGCCAAATTGACACTCTTTTCGACCAATGGTTGGTTAGGAACATACACAAGAGAGTCATGCTTAGGAAGAGCAGGATGGGCAAGAGATTAATCCAAGTCAATCTCTTTACCCACTAGGAGAGGGTCAGAAGAAAGTCCCTAATAACCAACAGGGAGTTGGGCTTGAGGAGCTGTAAGGTTTTCCAAAATTTTGGAAGCTTTATCCATAAGAGGACAAAGGTGAAGAAGATTCTTTCCTTCGCATAACCTACAAGGGAATCTAATCTTCCCCTTCTTCTTACCATCATCAGCTGAAGGCGTAACATTGACATGATCTCCAGAGGTTGACGGGGATGGTCGATTCAGGTCTTGAGACCACACCTCTAAGACTCTGGGGATGCCAGGATAGTCTTGAAGGAGATGGTCACCCTTACACAACTTGCAAGGGAATTTGACTTTCCGTGGAGGATCAAAAGGTTTGTCTACAAGAGGTGATTCATTTTCAATTGAATGAGTGAAAGAGTCTCGTTTGTGCTCTTATTTCGAGCGTCTCTTTTCTCTTTCCGAGCATAGATTACATTGTTTCGTTTGTCAATTGAAGCATTTATGTGTTTGGTTTGTTTGATTCAGGGAAGAATTTGCTTTATTTTCATTTATCATGCTTTGGATTTGATTGATGCTTGTTTGTTTGGGATAGTGAATTTTTCATCAAAAATGCTCTATGTGAAAGCTTCATTTTTGCATTTTATGAAAAGAAGAATATCATTCTAGTTTACTTGAGTGAAAATATTGCATTAGTAGCATCAATGAGAAACTAGAATTGCATCATCATATGCATTGGAAATGAAATGAAACTTCTTTTGTTGTTAAGGGAAGATTAAGTGGATTTAGGACATGTCTTAGTGAAATATTTCATTCTTTGGTTGTTGCATTGATTGTGTGCTTTCTATCCCTCAATTAGTGTTAACTTTCATCGAAGAAAGATTTCTTTTCTCATATAGCTGGATATAGGAGTTTTCCGATGACAATGGTAGGGCCTTGGAATTGAAACCTAATTCAAGATAAACCCATTAAAATTTATTGAATTAACCTAAGGAAACATTGAAACTTAATGCTCACATTTAGTGGTATACGCTAGAGACGTGTTTTGGTGTCTTTAAACCTAGTAGCTGTCGTTAACTTTAGACAACGCTAGTATGGACTTGTGTTCCTTGTACCGTCGCATATATAAAGGGAGACCCCTATAGGTTGCCATCCTTTATCCATAGGAAGCCGAGTTTGCCGACTTGTTAACGTGTGTTACACAGTAATTTGTCATTGCCTTCACCCCATTCCTTCTACTGTGTCATGTGTCCAAGTAAAACATGCTCCTACTAAACAAATTCTCTCTTATATTGCCAATTGACCCACTTTTCCTAAGTTTTCTGCCTCATCGCAAGAATGGACTCAATATACGTGACGGACAGTGGTCGTAAATAGTCTAGCCGGGCTTCCAGCGTGGAAGTACATCTTTCTCCCACGACGGTCGGATTTCATGCTCCGGCGCGAGGCTATTGCTATCTTTAGCGACCGTCTGACTAGCTAAATTACCTACTAGCGATGTCAGCGCTAAATCTTAGTTATAGACTTGCGATGATCCAGATTGGGCGAATTTGTTCCAACAGTCGGCCTTCTGGATGTCTTCGGACCTGGTTGTTGGCATAGTTTGTGTCGCCCTTCCTCCTCTGGTATGGTAGTTCCGTCTTGTGCTACCTTCCTTGGGGATGAGATCTCTTTTCCACACTTTATGGGGACTCCTCCTATTTAAACACTCACCTTTGATATGATCAGCTCGTTGGTAATTCCTTGGATTGAGCAGTGCTGTTAGTGCCTTTGGGTTTGATAGATAGCTGGTGTGAGTGTGACAAGTGTGGGATTGTTGATAGCTTGTGGAAGGTTGTGAAGTGCCCTTAACTTTGTGTTGAAACTTATGAGTGAGAGAGAGACTTTGTATGTTGGGAGCTCCATCTTCAAAGAGTGAATGCTTGAGAAATAAACTGGTTGGACCCTCTGAGAATGCTTGCGATGTCAAGACTTTGGTTGTAAGCTTGCTATTATTTCATTATTAATACAATCAATGATGTTTTCATATGTCTTGTATGTAATTTACTTGATAGCTCATAGCTTTCGGGTTCGTTCTGCTAGATGAGCCTTGGTTGTTTCATTCCATTGCCACCATCTCTTTGGTCGATCATATGCCTTCACTTGGTTGTTTTTCCTTTCTTGAGGAACCGCAGCGATGAGTGGTTTTATTAGCTAGCCTATTGACCATTACATGTTTTGAGCAGTTCCACCATTGCCGGAACCAGTTGCTACCCTTTATACCACTTGTTCCTCCAGGATGAGTCTCCTTTAAGCTCTTTTCTGACTCGTAAAATATGAAAAGATTGCTGAGTATTTTTCCCTTTTTGACTCGTTAAACGAAATAAGAGGTGGTTTGCTTTAAAACCTTTTCCGACCGTATGAACGTGAAAATATTGCCGAGCTTTTGTCGTTTTGGGTTCGTTATTGGTTATGAAACGACGTGGTTTCGATCGCTTTTCTACTTTTTCGGGTTGAGGTCACTAATCACAAAAAGTACTCCTTGATCGTAATGGTTGAGTGGTTATTTCGAGTATTGTTTTATACTTTTTTGGGCTTGAGAGACACAAATCTATGAAAAAGGACCCCCTTGGAGTTTTCTTTTCCGTGTCTTTTTGAAACTCTCTAAACATGAAAAAGACTCTGAGTTTTACTTATGTCGGACTCGTTAAACCCTGACGACATTGGACTCGTCACCATGACAAGATTTGAGCTTCTCCTCCCTAGGGCTTGTTAAACTATTAGTAGGTTGGATTCAACCGAAGGTTGAACTTATATTACAAGCACATGCTATCCCCTTCAACCTTGTTTTCAAAAATAATTGGGGTACTTGCCAGCAATGGTGGGGGAAAATTTGGAGATCATCATTGATTATCTATGGTAGCTCATAACTCTTGAACATCGACACTTTTGCTTCCTGTCAGGTTGGGATATCCATACATCGTCATTTGGCCTTCCATGGGTTTGGGTTGCCATTTAGCCTCATTCCAGCTAATCCATGCTATCTCCATCAAGCTTCTGATCCCTTGGTACTTGAATGCTGCCACCCTCCAGAGTTGTGTCCCTGACGTGTTCAAAGAGTATAATCCTTTTGCAATTTACATCCTTACCTCTTCCTCTAATACTCTGTTTTACCGTCTACCACTTGTTCCTTATCTCATGTCGTTGATGGGGGAAACATTATGGCCCTCCTGCGACGAATCGTCTATTGTCGACGTCAGCTCATTATCGAGGAGACTGATCTAGAGATCCTCGTTGGTACCTTGGAGCTTGCATGCCTCAATGGCAAGTTCTTCATGCCTGACGATTGAATTTCATCATTGGTTGTCGATTGGGTGATTCCATGAGTGTTCGAATTTAGCCCATTCTTCACACTTCATGGTTTGTACTGGATAGTACCTTGAGAACCATTGGCCTTATTGGTGGTTTCTCTCACACTTGTTAATGGTTTTACTCATTGACCGGTAATCAAGTGACTTTCTCTCATGCTCAACTTCAGCACATCTAATCGCATGCTAGAATTTGTACTATGCTCGGTTTGGTTTCAAGACCCCGAACTTAGATTACACATGTTTGGGTTGCGTGGATTGGTTCATGATTGCATGAATCGTTGATGGATGGATGCGACCATACCTTAGTCTTCATGGATGGATGTGACCATACCTTTATCATTATGGTCTTATTAGCTAGGTAGCTGCGTCCATACCACAGACCTAGTTCGTATGTCTTTTGGATGGTTGCGCCCATGCCTAGACTACATGTATTTCACTATCAGAGATATCAGTTGTACTTGCACCTGCAGGTTCTTCCAGATGGTGTTCCAGCTTAGTCCGTTTCGTAAAGCATTTCACCCCTCGCACTCTCTTAGGCTTCATACTTTAGGGGGCATCTGTTACACGGTAATTTGTCACTGCGTTCACCCCAGTCCTTCTACTATGTCATGTGTCCAAGTAAAACATGCTCACACTGAACAAATGTTCTCTTATGTTGCCAATTGACCCACTTTTCCTAAGTTTTCTGCCTCATTGCGAGAATGGACTCAATATACGTGACAGACATGGGTCGTAAATAGTCTAGCCGTGCTTCCAGCATGGATGTACATCTGTTTCCCGCGACGGTCGGATTTCATGCTCCGGCGCGAGGCTATTTGCTATCTTTAGTGACGGTTTGATTGGCTACATTACCTACTAGCGATGTCAGTGCTAAAGCTTAGTTATAAACTCGTGATGATCCAGATTGGGCGAATTCATTCCAACAGTCAACCTTTTGGATGTCTCCAGACCTGGTTGTTGTCATAGTTTGTGTTGCCCTTCCTCCTCTGGTATGGTAGTTCCATTGTTCTACCTCCCTTGGGGATGAGCTCTCTTTTCCACATTTTATGGGGACTCCTTCTCCTATTTAAACACTCACCTTTGATATGATCAGCTAGTTGGTAATTCCTTGGATTGAGTAGTGCTATTAGTGCTTTTGGGTTTGATAGATAGCTGGTGTGAGTGTGACAAGTGTGGGATTGTTGATAGCTTGTGGAAGGTTGTGAAGTGCCCTTAACTTTGTGTTGAAACTTATGAGTGAGAGAGAGACTTTGTATGTTGAGAGATCCATCTTCAAATAGTGAATGCTTGAGAAATACACTAGTTGGACACTCTGAGAAGGCTTGCGACGTCAAGACTTTGGTTGTAAGCTTTCTCTTATTTCATTATTAATATAATCAATGATGTTTTCCTATGTCTTGTATGTAATTTACTTGATATCTCATGACTTCTTGACTCTGTGAGTAAATAGATCATTGTTGTTTTCCAGTTATGTGCTTTGTTGTATTTCCTTTGCATTGTTTCAGGTTGATCACTCATTAAGGAGAAGGAAGCGAAAGCCGGAGCAGGGAAACAAAACTTCATCGACCACCTGTTGAGGTAGGCCTCCAACTATGACTATTTAAGGAAATCTATTGTTGATCTGTCTTTGCTGTGACTAGACCCACTCTAGGGCTATAGGGGTTGCCTCTGTCTGTAGAGGGAACATTTTCCTACATCACAACGTGTTACACCAAACACAACATTCGAGGAGATAGCCTGCTCATACTTTTCTGTTTGCCGGGAGGTATTCTACAGTTCACGATTACCTAGTAATCCTTTTTCCTAGATTATCCTAAGTAGTCATTTTGATATTTTTTTTACTCCTTAAATTTGAAAACATCATCGAGCACTTGTCCTTTTGAGCTCATTAACTACGAAAGCGAATAGAGTCACCTTTCACTCTTTTCTTGACTCTTAAAATATGAAAAGGCAAAGTTTTGTTATAGTGTCTTAAAATTAATTACCCACGAAATATTCCCAGTTGAATTTATCTTCCTTAGTGATTCTTTAGTGTCGATTCCAATGGTAATGTTTCCAGAGTCTACTAGTCAAGGATTCCCCTTGGATGGGAATCCTGGTCCTTTTCCTTCTTTTGGAAACGTTGGCACTTCTTATATGGCAACGTTGTCCCTCCTTAGGCTAAGCATTGGTTTACCTATCTGGTTATTTTTTACCTCGGTGGTCCCGAGTGTCTCAACTCCTACCCAACCATCTCCTTCATTTGAATCACATCACGTTGATTCTAATGTTGACCTCTCACCTTCTTCCACTTCGCTTGGCGAAAGTTTGAAATTCAGTAACTAGGAGGCTAAGAAGAAGAAGAAGTCAAATAAGCGAGAAGCCAACATTACAAATGTTACTCCAAATGCAACTCCTGTAGAAAAACCTTCCAATCCTCCACGAAAGGTCAGATTCACTTGCAAGCTATGTAAGGGTGAACATCTCCTTCGAGACTGTCCTGGCATCCCTAGTGGAGACGCCAATTTGTGGAGTAGGAAGGTTCTCTCTGCGGACAGAGACGATCCCTCTAGCCCAGGGGAGAGGGTCTAGCCACAAACAAGACAATCTAACATAAGTTCCCTTAGATTGAGAATGGATAAGATCCTACCTCTTGTATTGCTTATCCTTGTTCGATGATGTCCTTGTGGTTTTTCTCCAGCGATCAACTCCTTACTTGTTAATCAAACACCTGAAACAAATAAACAAGAGACCAACGTACACATGATAACATACAATAGAGTTCAATCTGCTTAAGAGGCTAAGGAGTCTTAAGCTATCAAGTACAATATTGCAATTGATATAGGAAACAAAATATCAATTGTATTAATATGACAAAAGGGAAAGTACAACCTTCGCCTTAGCGTTGCAGGTTTCCTTCGATGGGTCTGAATCTTAAGCATCACTCTAACATCTCTTCAAACACCTCAATCACGAGAGTTTAAGGTCTCTTTCTCCTTATCCACACCAAAACATTCTACAAGCTATTCTCCCTTTAACAATCTCTTAACAAGCATAAACTAAGAGCTAAGACTAGCAAGAACTCCAATCTTCCAAGCTGAATCAAAGCTAAATCCAAGCTACATCCAAAGCTGGCAGAGGTTGGAATAGCAGGGGATTATATAGGCATGAGAGAGGGGATATGGTTCCTATTATGATGGGAAGAAGCCTTATCTCTTGGGTTAGTTCCTTTTTAATAGGGGAAAGGAGCCCAAACAATCTCTCTCGGCTCTATCTCGACTAACCATTTACTAGACTTCTTTTCACAAAGCTTCTAGACCTGGAAGATTTGAATCAATTTTTAAAAACTTTCCAAAAGAGGATCAACGTAGGTAATGAAGGGATAAAATCGTTGATCAGTGCAGGGCTCAGTGTTATTATCAGCAAATCTGTACGGGGAAGAAACTGAGGGATAACGCCAACCTTTAAAACTGGGTTTAAAGGAAGTATCTTTGGAAATGATGTAAAGGGAAAATGCTTTTCAGATGGAAAGTGACTTAGAGAGATGTTCTTCATGATAGGGAAGTACATAGGGTTTATTGTAGAGGTGATCCAAGATCAAGGAAAAGGGAGTACAAGGACAGTGGAAAAATGTTCTGTAACAGGCAGTTGCCATGTGGACCAATGATGGGCTACCATGTGGGCCAATCTTGGGTTGTCACGTGACAACCCGTATTTGACCAAAAGAATCAAAACAAGATAGATAATGGCATACACAAAACGTAAGTGAACTCACAATTACAGAAGAAAGTACAATACCAAAGCAAGATGCCACATGAATCCCAAAGAGTGCTATAAACCCTAGTCTATTCCTTAGCCAAAACTGTTGATATGAGTATACAATGAAGCTCCAGGCTTTCACAAAAGTCTAACCATGCTAATGACTGAAAAATCAAAAGATATAGACAAACCATAACTCATCCTAGCCTCTATGGGTTGAGCTCATAAGTTTAGGAGCTGTTCCAACTAATTCTAAACTGAGAACCAAAAATTAGGCAGTGGAACAGCTTGCCTCTAGAAACTAGGGAACTGATTCATTCAGTTGCAAACTACTTTTTGATAGATGAATCTACCTCCATGAGTGAAAATTTGAAATAATTACATCAAGTTCCATAAATTTACAGTAATTTACATTAATTTACATCATAAGTTTGACATCAAGAAGGAGAAAAGTAAAACTATCAAGAAACTAGGCGGAAAACAGAGTATACTTGGTCAAACTGAGCAAAATTTCCCCAATGTGCTGTGCTGATTTCCCTATGCATAGCACTTGTTTGAAGCCGCTTTTGGAGGCCTTCCTAGTGTCCAAATTTTCTCCAAGTGTGATTTTTGGAAAGGTCTACCTGTCTATTTTCCAAAACAAGTGGAATTTTTGAATTTGGCTTCCATTTACCTCTCCAAAACTGAGTTTTCCCAACACTATTTCCTGTGTGTCCAAATAGAGGCAGAAAGGTCATTTTTAGGGTTTTTTTGACCTTTTTGGGGGGCTCAAAACCTGTCAAAATTTCTTGGCCATTTGTAGGCATGCATATTTTTCCAAGAAAAATCCCAAAATGCTGAGTTTTCCTCATTTGGAGGCCTCCATCAAAAGCGAGCGCCAGGTTGCACGACACATTGGGCAGAAAAACCTGTGTTTTGGCCCAAAAATTCCAAAAATGCAAAAAGTGTCCCAATTTTTTTGAAATTTGGGCTGAGTGTTCTCCATCAAGTGCTGTGTTGGGTCAAGGAAGCCTCAACAAATATCTAAATTCTATCTTGCTCCTTTCGCCTCCTCGATGCCCTCTTCAACTTTGCTTTCAAGCTTCTGATTCTTGCCTTGCAACTTTTATTTCTTGCCATGTAATGGTAGGCCATATGCCTCAACATTGTTTTCTCCCTGTTAAATTTCTCTAGCAACCTTTCTAAGTGGATGTTCACTCTCTCAAGCCATGATTCTCGATCGGCATTGATTTCTTGCTCAAGTGATGTGAGCTTCACTTTCCTCTTCTTGGTAGCTTGGTGGTTTTCTCGTATGTTTTGCAACTCCATAATGGTTTGTTGGTCCTCTAGCTGCTTGTTTCTTTGCTCTAGGTACTTCATTATCCACTTAGCTTTTTCTATGTTGAGGGACAAAGCATTGATGTCCGCCTATTTCTCTTGGATGACCTCCTTGAGCTTTGAGCTTTGTGGGCCCAAATCAGTGTCATCATCCTGAATGAGAATGCAATTAGTCTCCTACTCACCTGAAGGCCCCTCATCATGTAATGGCCTCTTGCCCTTGTCCTGAACTTGCTGTGCTGATGAAGGAAGCAAGACCCCTTCCACCCCAGGTGGAGATAATACTCACTTTTCTACTGCAAACAACCGTCTAGTGCCCTTTTAATAGATGACAAAAACCGGCACAGTAGCAGTCTGTGTGTCATGAAAAGCCTCTGGAGGTCCTTAAGGAGATGTGAAGAACTCATGAGAAATGAAATCCTCCCATGAGATGCCCTGCAAACCAAGCTGATGCATGACCACAATTTTGATGAGTGCAAAATGATATATATTGTTAAACTGCTACTGAGGAGTCTTTTGTTGTACTAGGGTGGTCATCTTCTCAATATTTCAGCACATGAAGTAGGGGAGATTCATCATTCTCACCCTACTAAAGTGCATCAACAATCTGATATGATAGGCATAAAGGCGAGAAAACCGGCCCTCACAGCTGAAATACTTCATTATGAGTTTCATCAAGGGAGCATATGAGTCTTTCAGGTACCGAAAGGGAAAAACTCTGTGGAGTTGTCTCAAATAACCGGGCTTGATGTATGGCTCATAATTTTTCCTGTCAATTTGCTGCCTTTTATTCCACTACTCTCTGATATTAGGAATGCCGGTTGCTAGAGAAATAGACTCCGGCGTTAAGGTGAATGTCACACCAGCTAGAGTGGTTTGGCCATTATGTAGATGAAGCACAAACAACTGGGTCAACTCATGATGATATTGGAGTCTAGCAACCATCTCACAGAACTGATACATGATTGGTGTTGGAAGCATGTGATAGTAAGAGGGCAGGCTTGCAACTCGCCAAGTGAAGTAGGCTCCTCTCGTATATGTTTTCCACCCTTGTGAGGTCTCCTTGGTGCATGTATTTCTGTAGGAGAGTCACTGTGTGTCTCTTCATCTTGGTCATAGGAAGGATCAGACTCCATGTTTGCTAGTGTGTGAATTTTCTTGATGAGTATGAAGATTTTTATGGTTTTTTTAATTTTCAGCCACCAAGGGTAAGAATGTATGAGGGATTATGGAGGGAGAGGGTATGAGGATTTGTTTCATTCTCTGTAATTATTTCAATTCGCCTTACAACTTCACCTTTTAATTTTTGAATTAGGATTAAATGACAAGATAGGATAGATGCTCTGTTTTTCCTTCCTTTAACTTAGATTTTGATTAGTTCACCTTTAGGAAATTTAGACTCAGTTTCTTATAATTCAGACTGTACATCATTAGGAATCAAGGAAGCCCCCGAAACAAAACAATATAAAAATATAAAACAACGAAGTAAAAAGGGTTAACTAGCACATACAGTGCACTACACTTCATTAGCTTACGAGCCTCGGTTGATAATTTATGCAAAGCAATTTAGAAAACTAAATTGACTAAACATTTTGGCGCTGTTGCCGGGGAAGTGTAACTAGGGAACTTTATCTCTTATATTCAAAAAAAGAAAATGATATGCATAGAGAAAGAGACTTTAGGGGTAGATTTATAGCTAGAAGAAGGAGTTCAATTCCTAAAACACCACCTAATCCACCAAGAACAAGAAAAGATACACCTCCATCCAAAACTCATAATCCCAGCCATAGAACTCCTGAGATTCTAGGGGTAGAAATCCAATCAAAAGAACCTCCTACTTCATATACCAAGTCAGTCCTAGAGGAGAAAAATCTTGAACCTCCAATAGCAGGAGTAGCCTTTTTCACCTCCACAGGGGAGCACATTTTAGTTGAAGAATTAGGAATACATGGCGAGGAAGAAGAAGTAGAACCTCTCTCCCATATCCCATAAATAGAAGAACCAGATGAGGAGAAAGTAACCTTGTAGGTTGAACCCTATACTGACCCTAAAGAAACTATAATGGAAGAAGAAGGAGAAGATGGAAAATTCACACTGTTTGGAGGAGGGGGTAGAGGAAGATGTAGAGGAAATAATGGAGAAGGCAGAGGAAATAATGGAGGAGGCAGAGGAAATAGGGAAATAGATAATTCTTTTGGATTCCTTATAGTGGATGATGAAACAAATGGCACAATGAAAAATATCTCACCTTCTGTCCTCCAAACTTCCATGGGTTAAAAAGTGAGGATCCTGAAACATTTTTATTTGAGTTTGAAGTCTTGTGCAAAACCTTTGATTATCTAGAAGACTCTCAAAAACTTAAGTTGTTCCCTTCAACATTGAAAGGTGCTGCTTTGAAGTGGTTCATGGGGTTAGTCACTTAGTCCATTAGAACATGGAATGACATGAAGAAAGTATTTTTGGATAGGTATTTTGATTATTTCATGCCTACCAACCACAAAGATGAAGTGTTCAAAATGATGTAAAGAGAGGATGAAAACTTCGAGGATTTGATTGTGATTTGAAATGACCCGTAGATGACCTCAGAGAAATAATGAAGGTATTATAGACTCAAGTGTTGGGGTGTGCCTATGTTATTTTATGCAACAGTCGATAAGATTGTGAAATACACGGACACTGAAACAGTAAGAGAAACATAATAAGCAAACACATAAAACACAACAAGCTTAATAAGGAGTTCACCCAATCCTTCTGGGCTACGTTTCTTGGTCCAGCCTTCAGTGGTGGCCTTTCTATTGTGTCTTAAAGCAGATATTTTACAATAGTGAGCTGAAATTGAGTCTCACGGAATAGAGGATGATTAGTAGGATGGTACTTGGATTGCCCAAGTCTCTAGAGTACACAGACTCCCCTTACTGAATCTCGACCTCAACTAGTCTTAGTGGTATGAGTCCAATTTGGTACTCAATACCTGACAAGTATACACAGAAGAGTTGCTTGAACCTCTCAAGCCTTCTCTGGAGTTCACAGACTCTCTCTGTCTCTGTCTGCTTGATGCTGCCTTTGCTCTGCAGGTCAACTTGACTTCTCTGTTCTCTGCAATTCACTTCTTTCTTACCTTTTAGCTTTCTGCTTCTCTTTCTTTGCCTCTTTTCCTCGCCCCCTTTGCTCTCTGTCTGTTCATGGCTTAAAGCCAGTCTGCTCCTTGACTGTTCGTTTCTGCTTCCAGGGTCTTTGAATCTCCTCCCTCTGTCGGCTGGAATTCCCCTGCTCTGCATCATCATCACTATGTAACGCTTCATTGAGAGGTGGCCACTTGCTTGCTCACGAACTGAGTGTCAGTCCTCTTTGAACGGTTGTTATTTCTATTGCTTCAAAATTTCCCACGAAACTAATTCCTCTGCCAACTCATCGGTCATGCCAGACCTCAAATCTTACATGACTCAGCCTATTTCCCTATCGAATCCAGTCATCCATTGGATCATTTCTCCGCCGTTGATCTGGAGCTTCCAGATCCTACAGTCTCTGTCCATATCACATGGTGAAGTAGCATGACCTTTACTCGCGTGATGTGAGCGGTTTTCTCTCTCATCTGCTAGATGTGTGTCACCCAGTGTATGGCATCAGGCAGGGCTCGGTCAAACCCACTTACCACTTGAAGTCCTTCCGATATCTTGCCGGTTTTAGCACAGGACCCACCTTCTGACGGAATCGGCGATTCCTGCATGGTTCTATGCTTTTCCTTATGACTGAGCGCTTCGGGCTTTCCTTCACTGAAGGGGACACCTGGTGATACATGATTAGCACTTTAGCGCTAATCACGTATTAGAAATTGCCCCTGTTTTTGGATTTTACCTCCCAGTTGTCCATTTGTGCCAGTACATAGTCACCATGGGCCAACGATCTGCGTGCTTTGACCGAGGGTCCTCATTGTTCCATGTTGAACACAAATTGCCACTGTTCAGAGGTAATCTCTGATAAGTTTCGACATCCATAATACTTTGAAACTTTGGTATAAGTTTTACAGAGTTCAGGGAACTTTAAGAGTGTTTAAGGATCCAATTCGGATCACACCCTTCCCACTGAAGAAGCTTTTGGACCACCAAAAGTTGGTTTTCAAGCATTGACTAAGTGAGGGTATAGCTTTCTCACTTGTCCAATCTCCATCCATTTTGCACTGCTTGGCTTTGAACCCTTGAGTCCAACCCTGAGGTACTCAACATCTCCCCTGCACGTTGTCCTCACCTTCATGTCCAGAACTGCGTCTTCCTACAATTCATTGAGATATTCAGGTAACATATCATCAACAGAAGGCAATTGTCTCTAGTCTTCGGGATCTTCAATTAATGAAGGTTCAAATAGTCTCAAGCTGTTTGCATTAATGACTGAGTAGATGTGCATGTAAGCTGGTAAATCAAGGCGAAAATAATTCTCACCAATTTTCTCAAGTATCTTGAAAGGTCCATACCTTATCGGCTTTAGCTTTTTACCTTCACCTTGCATTCTGTCTTTGCTGATATACAACTAGACTTGATCACCAACTTGGAAACTATGCTCCATCCGATGCTTATCATGCCTTGCCTTGTATTTGGCTTGGCTCTTTTCCAGCTATTCCTGTACTGCCTGGTGAATCTCTTGGATTTGTTCAATGAACTTGGTTGCCTTGTCCACATCACTGTGTTCATCAACTGCTATGTCTTTACCAAAGACAAAATCCAAGGGAGACCTTGGTGTGAAACCAAAAAAGGTCTCAAAATGAGATCTTTGTGTAGAAGGATGTTTTTCTCAGTTGTAAGCATGCTGCACATAACAAAAATGTTCATCCCAAAGTTTGGGATGCTTGCTACAATAGCCTCTGAGAAACTGGATCACTATCTTGTTGACCACTTCTGTCTGGCCATTTGTTTGTGGATGAAAGGTTGTGCTTTTCTTCAGTTTGGTGTCCATTAGTTCCCATAGACTCGATCAAAGCTTCCCAACAAATTAGGTGTCTTGATTAGATACAATGGAAGTGGGTAATCCAAAATGAACCCATATATGCTGAAAGAACAATTTTGCATTTTGTTCAGCTATAATCTGTTTATTACAAGGTATCAAAACACACATTTTGCTAAACCTATCCACAACAAAATTTAAATAGTCGTGACCTTTCATAGATTTAGGCAGTCCTCTAACAAAGTCCATGGAAACACTTTCCCAAGGATGAGAAGGAACTGGTAGTGGATTGTACAAACTTAGTTTTCTATTGCTAGGCTTGCTTTTAGCACACATGGTAAACCCTCTTACATATCTAGAAACTATCTCATTCATTTTTGGCTAGTAATAAAATCTTTGCAGTTGCAACCATTTTAATTACACCAAAGTGACTTGATATTAGAGAAGTATGTGCTCCTCGAATTATCTTTACTCTTTCAATTTGTGGAATGCATAGCTTCCCACAATGATACAAGAGTTGGTACTTAATATGATAATCCAATTCTTCTACTCATTTTCCTTGACTTAAAGTTGCATATACATCTTTAAAATCTATATCTTGAGCATATTGTTCAATGCAGCTCTCATGCAATACTGAATTATTCTTAATTATAGTAGATGCATTTATAATTTGTCTAGATAACATATCTACAACTTTATTGTGTATGCCCTTTTTATATCTGATGACTAAATGAAACTGTTGTAGAAAACCCATCCATCTATAATGTCTTGATTGCTGCAACTTAGTTTGGGAATGTAGATATTGAAGTGGTTGATGATCATTGTGTATAACTGTCTCTTTGCCCATTAAGTAATGTTTCCACTTTTTCACACTCTGCACTAATGCATACAATTCTTTATCATATGTGGGATAGTTTAACTACTGCAGAATTAAATGTCTCAGAATGATAACATATGGGTTTACCGTGCTGTATCAACACTGCTCCCATGGCAAAGTCACTGGCATCTGTTTGGATCTCAAATGGTCTTTGAAGATCGGGTAGTGCTAGTACTAGTGTTGTACTAATCTTTTCTTTCAAGGTGTCGAAGGCTTTCTGCTATTTGCCTCCCCACTGAAACACCTTGTTCAATCTTCTTAAAGAATGTAAGGGAGCTGCAATTAATGAAAAGTTAGAAATGAACTTTCTCCAATATTGTGCTGCTCCTAAGAAGCTTCTAACTTCTGTAGTAGATTTGGGTTTAGGCTAGTTTACAATGACTTCCACCTTAGAGGGGTCTATCCTCAATTCACCACCCCCTACTATATGTCCCAAATAATTTAAAGATGTTTTTCCAAATTCACATTTTGAGAGTTTAACATAAAGTTTTTCTCTTTTCAAAAAATCTATTGTCTTATTAACATGCTTTAAATGTTCTTCCCACGTTTTGCTAAATATAAGAATGTTATCCAGATATACAATAACAATATGATCAAGAAAAGGTTTGAGTACATCATTCATTATTCTCATGAAAGTAGCAGGAGCATTAGTTAAGACAAAAGGCATAACCAGCCACTCATACAATCCCTGCTTTGTTTTGAAAGCAGTCTTCCATGCATCTTGTTTTGCAACTCTGACCTGATGATATCCACTATGCAAGTCTAACTTGGAAAATAAACAACTTCCTTTAACTGATCTAATAAATCATCTATGTGAGGAAGGGGATAATGATTTTTGATTGTTATCTTATTCAATGCTCGGTAATCAATGCACATTATCCACGAGCTATCTTTCTTTTTCACCAAGACGATAGGAGACCCACATGGCGATGTGCTAGGTATGATGAACCCCTTCTTGAGCAACTCCTGCACCTTCTTCTTGATTTTTGCATTCTCTAAAGTGGACAACCTATACATTCTGATGTTAGGCAATGGAGAATATTGCTGCAAATTAATATCATGCACTATTTCCTTTTTGGGTGGCAGACCTTTAGGTTCTTGAAACAAGATATCATATTCTGAAACAACTTTTTCTAAATTAGCATGTTGTTTAGCATCACAACCCTCAAATACATTGGTTTTATCAGGTTTCTTTTCCTTTACAACCATCAGTAAAAATTGTTTGCATGAATTTACAATTCATTTCATTTGCCCTGAGTTTATGAGAGTATAATTATTCTTGAGCTTATGAGCTCTTGCAATATATTCAATTCCATCTTTAATGAGGAGATACTTGTTCTTAGCTCTATAGAAAATAGCTTTTCTATCATAGAAGTACGGACTTCCTAAAATAATTCCACATATATCCAAAGGAACTATATCTAACTCAACCTCATCAACAAATGCTGACCCAAAAGAAAAAATAAGCTTACATTGTCTAGTCACTTGTAGTTGTGTTTTATCACTTAACCAACCTAATGGGTATGGTTTCTTGTGAGGTGTAGTCAGTAATCCCAACTTATTTACAATTGCTTCAGAAATTAAATTTACTTATGAGCCACTAACAAACAAAGTATCAATCTTTTGATGCTTGGAAATAACTCGAATATGGAAAAGCTCATGTCTTTTTATCTCATTTTCTTCATTATTAGTGGATTGTGTAGAATTACTAGTAGATGCTTCAGAAATTTTACCTTTTATACTTGTGGCTGCAATGGTTGTTTCATCTCCTGAGTCCAACCCCAAATCTTTTTGAATAGATGCAACACTCTTCTTCTTCTTTCCCTTGAACTTCTTAGGTCTCAGCTTTGGATGCAGGATCCAATAGTGCTCATGATCATGCCCTTCCTTCTTACAATGAGTGCATGAAGACTTGCTTTTCTTTGCAGTGTTGGCCTTCTTCTCTTTCCAGTTCTGTTTTCTTTTCTCCTTATTCTTGCTTGCAATGAGCTTGGATGATCCCCCAACTTCTGGGTTCCCATTCTTTCCTCTGGCTTCTAGATGCATATCTTGAATAGATACCTCATCTATACTAGTGGGATTAAACATGAGGATAGTGTGCCTCATGTAGCTGTGTAGACCACCTATGTACTTCAACAGAGTCTCAGGTGAGTCTAAATAAATTCCCAGAATCAAGGCTATTTTCCTAAATTCTTGGGTGTAACCTTGTACACTTTTCCCTTTCAATTGGTAAAGAGTTTGCCAGCTCATCATGGCTTGCTGCATGTAAGCTAGTGGATAGAACTGTTTTTTGATTGCAAAAACAAATTCACTCCAGACAGAAAGAATTTTACCATGTTTCTTCATGTCAGCTTGTGTCTTACCTGCCCACCATACCAAGGTAGTGCCTTTGAGGTGTAGGCTGACCAGTTGAATCTTACTCTTGTCTGAGTCGATACTTTGCACTCTGCAATAAACATCAATTTGTTTGATCCAATTATCCAGCTTCTCTACATTAAACTCTCCATCATATATTGGTGAATCAAATTTAACATCTAATTTAATCAAAGATGTCTTCTTTTTTATGTTCAGGGCTATTAGGAGGTGTGAGAAAGTTTTCTTCTTTCCCTTTTCCTTTTTGAGTGGTCATGGAGGAGAGACTCTTCTTCTCCTTTATCTTGTTTGGAGCTTGATGAATCTTCATCATTATGTTTCCTAAAGTCCCTATACATTTCCTCTACCATGGACCTCATGGCCAGGAAACTATCTATAAATTGGGGGTCTGGTCCCAAGGGACTTTCTTCTGACATTTTCTTCTGAGGATAGACTCTTCCAATTTCCGGGTTAGTTTCAACCAACTCTCCTTCTCCTAATTTAAGCTTTGATCTAGTTAGAATTCATCAACAAAATCCAACACAAGCTTGTCTAACCTTAACAACCACGAGCTCTGATACCACTTGACCTGAAATCACCCGTAGATGACCTTAGAGAAATAATGAAGGTATTACAGACTCAAATGCTGGGGTGTGCCTATGTTGTTTTATTCAATAGATCGATAAGATTGTGAAATACACAGACACTGAAATAGTAAGAGAAACACAGTAATCAAACACATAAACACAACAAGCTTAATAAGGAGTTCACCCAATCTTTTTGGGCTACATCTCCTAATCCAAACTTCAGTGGTGGCCTTTCTATTGTGTCTTAAAGCAGAGTTTTTACAATAGTGAGCTCAAATTGAGTCTCATAGAACAGAGGATGATCAATAGGATGGTACTTAGATTCCCCAAGTCTCTAGAGTACACAGACTCCCCTTACTGAATCTCGACCTCAATTGGTCTCAGTGGTATGAGTCCAATTTGGTACTCAATACCTGACAGGTATACACAGAAGAGTTGCTTGAACCTCTCAAGCCTTCTCTGGAGTTCACAGACTCTCGAACTCTCTCTGTCTCTGTCTGTTCAATGCTGCCTTTGCTTTGCAGGTCAGCTCTACTTCTCTATTCTCTTCAATTCACTTCTTTCTTACCTTTCGGCTTTCTACTTCTCTTTCTCTGCCTCTTTTCCTCGCCCCCTTTGCTCTCTATCTGTTCGTGGCTTAAAGCCAATCTGCTCTCTGACTGTTAGTTTCCGCTTCCAGGCTCTCTGGATCTCCTTCCTTTGCCCGCCGAAATTTCCATGCTCTGCATCATCATCACTGTGTAACGCTTCACAGAGAGGTGGCCACTTGCTTGCTCACGAACTGAGTGTCAGTCCTCTTTGAACGGTCGTTATTTCTGTTGCTTCAAGATTGCCCACGAAACTGATTCCTCTACCAACTCATTGGTCATGCGGGACCTCAAATCTTATATGAATTAGCCTATTTCCCCTTCGAATCCAGTCATCCATCGGATCATTTCTCCGCCGTTGATTTGGAGCTTCCAGATCCTACGGTCTCCGTCCATATCACGTGGTGAAGTAGCATGACCTTTGCCTGCGTGATGTGAGCAGTTTTCTCTCTCATCTGCTGGATGCGTGTCACCCACTGTATGGCCTTGGGCGAGACTTGGTCGAACCCACTTACCACTTGAAGTCCATCTGATATCCTACCAATTTTAGCGCGGGACCTGCCTTCTGATGGAATCAACGATTCTCATACGGTTTTATGCTTTTCCTCGTGACCGAGCGCTTGGGGCTTTCCTCCACTGAGGGGGATGCCCTGTGATATGCAATTAGCGCTTTAGCGCTAATCCTGTATTAGAAACTACCTTTGTTTTTGGATTTGACCTCCCGGTTGTCCATTTGTGCCAATACACAGTGACCATGGGCCAACGGTCTACGCGCTTTGACTGAGGGTCCTCGTTGTTCCGCGTTGACCACAAATTTCCATTTTTCAGAGGTAATTTATGATAAGCTTCGACATCCATAATACTTTGAAACTTCGGTATGAGTTTTACAAAGTTCAATGAACTTTAAGAGTGTTTAAGGATCCAATTCGGATCAAATTGAGATATTCAACTATAATTTGAAAAGAGCAAAGATTGATAATTCAGATGAAGATACCTTAAAAGCTCTTTTATTAAAAGCCATTAGAGATGAGTGGATAGATATCTTTAACATGATGGGGAAGGGAGATATCTTTCAACTCCCATTAAGTGATATAGGATAATTATGTGTTCATCTCTCGAGAGGGAAATCCAAAACTGGGAAAGGTCCAAGAGATCCTTCTCTTGTTAGAGTAAAGAAGTCTGCAACTAGATCAGTGAGTAGGGAAGAAATTGGTAATATTATTTATGAATTCAAAATAGATATCCCAGGGAGTCTTAGTGAGAAAATATACACCCTTAAGTTGCAAAACAAGCAAAAAACCGAGGCTGATGTTTTAGCTATTTTCTGTCCAAAAAGCAGAAAAAACATGCTCTAAGAGAATGCCCTTTAGATGCAAAAATTATAGAAACTTGTATGATTTGCTTAGAGAATCATGAAACCAAGGGTTGTCCTTCGATTCCAGGTCTTAAGGCTGTTTTTCAAGAAGAAACAATTCCAAATTCAGCATGACCTCTTTGTTTTATCTCTAGAAAACCTTAGTGGTGGCCACAAAATAAGGGATTTAACAATCAAATGTATCTTCAGCCCCCACCAAATTGGAATTCTTAGCAGCAACCTTGGCCTCAACCTCAATCTCAATCTCAACCTTGGGCACAAGGAGTACAAAATCCTTATGGGAGGTTTTCTCAATATTATCAATATCCTCCATCATATTAGAATTATCCTCCCCCACACATTCCACAACAAAATCAATAGCCACAACTTCAAAATCAGAACCCTCAACTTTCATTACCATTTCCACAACGAATTCCACAACAAAACCAAAGTCCTCAACTCTTACTGCCATTTCAGCAGAGACCAAATCAACTACCTGCCCAACCATTACCAAACCCGAACAATAAAAATCCTCAGAATATTTACATGGTGGAAGGACAACAATTTCCAACTTATATGATCACTCCTCTAGATCTCAATGATGTTCAACTAAGATCTAGTAGGATATTAGAAAAGGAAAGACCTTTTGTAGTTATTCAAGAACAAGACAATTCTAAGGAAGATTCTCTACAACCCAACAAAAGTTTTGAGAGAACATCTCTCCAAAACCAAAATACTGAAAATGAAAAACAGAAAGAACTTGTGAACTCAATTCCTATCATTAAGCAACCAACATCTACTTCCACACCTCCTTTTCCTGAAATACTACAAGTTGATAGAGGAGTAGAAAATAAGATCATGTTGCCCAATTATGATTTTCTAGATGAATTGAAAAATATCTGTATCAAAATTCCTTTGTTACAAGCCTTTAAGAAGATTCCAATTCTAGCTAAAACAATAAAGGAGTTTAGCATAAAGAAAGCAGGAAGAAAAGCAAAAGAAACAAAAAGAATTCACCTGGTAGGAAAAATAGCAGATATAATGGTGGGAAAAATTTCCATACAAAAATATGTAGATCCAGGAAGTCCAATTGTGAAAACACATTTTAATGGAGTTGAAATTCCAAATACATTGACTGATTTAGGGGCACCAATAAACATCATTAGCAAATAAACCATGGAACAGATAAAGCTTCCTAATCTTCTTTACGCACCTACATTATTGCAATTAGCGGACAAATCTGTAATCAAACTAGATGGAATGTTAGAAGATATTTCAGTATCCTTAGATTCTTGGGAATATCATGTTGATTTTATGATCTTAACCCCCAAGAACAATCTAGGAGGACATCCACTCATATTAGGAAGAACTTGGCTGGCCGCAACTGATGCTTTCATTAGCTGTAGATATGGTGATATGTATATTTCTGATGGGAATTCAACAAATAACTTCACTCTATATCCTATAGCAATAACAATAACATAAATAGATGACAAAGAATGGATTGATGATGAAAATTACATTCAAACTCTCTTTACTATTTTGGATATTAGTGAAGATAGTCAAATCTTATATAGAATGGAAAATTTTGAATCATCTCCAGAATATGAACATGATCAATTTCAAGAAAAATCCAATATTGAATATTTGTCATCTAGGCAGATGTCTCTTTATTCCATGGAAGAATTTGGTAGCTCTACAATTGAAATCATTCCAGGGAGAATATTGAACATAAACAATAACTTAGAGAAATTACAACATGAAAATCTAATCAAGACATTACAACAACATTCTGCTGCATATGCATGGGAATATACTGACATGAAAAGAATTAGTACTAAGACTTGTATTCATCACATCTACATTGAGGAAAATTGTAGACCTATTAGACAACCTCAGAGAAGAATGAATCCAAATCTTAGGGAAATTGTGAAAGAAGAGCTGCAAAAACTGCTGAATGTAAACTTCATTTACCCAATTTTCAGATAGCCAATGAGTTTCCCCTTTAGTGATTGTGCCTAAAAAGAATGGTAAATGGAGGGTGTGCATCGATTACTGAGAATTTAATAAAGGTACCCTTAAAGATCATTTTCCTTTGCCCTTTATAGATCAAGTGTTAGATACATTAGCAGGTAAGAAGTATTTCTCATTCTTGGATGGTTTTAGTGGTTATAATCAGATTCAGGTGGCACCTGAATATCAAGATAAAACCTCATTTACTTGTCCATGGGGAACTTATGCCTACTGAGTACTTCCTTTTGGGTTATGTAATGCACTTGCAACATTCCAAATAGTAGTACTAGAAATTTTTTCTGATCTAATACATGATTGTGTATAGGTATATATGGATGATTTTACAGTCTATGGGAATACATTTGAAGAAGCTTTAGAAAATTTGGAAAGAGTTCTTAAAAGATGTAAGGAAGCAAACCTTTCACTAAGCCATGAAAAATGTTTTATGACGTTTACAGAAGGTATTTTTTTAGGGCATCACATTTTAGGAGATGGGATTAAAGTTGATAAATCTAAAGTAGAAGTCATATCTAAATTATCAATTCCAAATTGCCAAAAGGATGTTAGAAGTTTTCTAGGATTCACAGGATACTATAGGCTATTTATAGAAAATTTCACTAAAATAGCATCCCCACTCTTCAAATTACTCACCAAGGATTGTGAATTCAATTGGAATCTTGACTTCCAGTTAGCATTTGAGACTTTAAAAACAAAAACTTCTGAAGAACCCATCTTGAGAGGTCTAAATTGGGAACTACCTTTTCACATTTCAACAGATGCTTCAGATACAACTTTGGGAGCTGTATTAGTACAAAATGATTTGATTCCCTATGCCATCTACTATACAAGTAAGAATTTGACTCCCACTGAGTTGAACTATACTGTAACTGAAAAGGAATTTTTAGCTGTTGTTCATGCAATCAACAAGTTTAGACATTATATAACAGGCTATGAAACCTTTGTTCATACAGATCACTCTACACTTAGATATTTAATGAATAAACCTATAACTAATGGCAGAGTTACAAGATGGCTTTTACTCTTGCAAGAATTCAATATTACTGTGCTAGATAGACCCGGAAAACAAAACACAGTTGTTGATTTCTTGTCTAGAATTCAGAATATCAAAGATGACACTCCGGTTGAAGATAATTTTCCTGATGAATATCTTTTTGCAGTGACTATTCAAACTCCTTGGTTTGTAGACATTGCTAATTACTTAGTCACGAGGAAATTGCATTCACATTTGTTTCCTAGAGAAAAAAGAAAAATCATTCAGATAAGTGAAAGATACTCATGGATCACTAATGAATTGTATAAAACAGGCCCAGATCTTATGATCAGAAGATGTGTTAGGGAGGATGAAATGCCTGAGATTCTTAAGGCATGTGATGATGAGCCATGTGGTGGACACTATGATGACAAAAGGACAACCTATAAAATCCTTTCTTTAGGATATTATTGGCCATCCATTTTCAAAGATGCCAAAGAATATGTTAGGAGGTGTGACAGCTGCTAGAGGGTAGGGAAACCTGCTCCTTCAAATGAAATGCCACTACAAATTCAGGTACTCATTGAACCTTTTGAAAAATGGGCCTTATATTTTGTTGGGCTAATTAATCATTCATCTAGGCAAAAGAAGTATATATTGGTGTGTACTGATTATGTCACTAAATGGGTAGAGGCCAAAGCATTATCTTTTGCTAATGAAAAGGCTATAGTTAATTTTCTTTTTGAGGACATTTTCACTCATTTTGGTGTTCCAAGAGAAATTGTGATATATTAGGGATCTCAATTTACATCTAAAATGGTGAAGGGTCTTGTGGAAGATTACAAGATCAACCATAAGAATTCTTCTCCCTATCATCCACATGAAAATGGTTAAGTTGAATCTACAAATTAGGTAATTGAAGGAATTCTCACTAAGACTGTGCATCTACATAGAAGAGATTGGGCATAAAGGCTTCCTGAAGCCTTATGGGCCTATAGAACTACATGGAGGAACACAACGGGACATACACCTTATGAACTTTTTTATGGGAAACAAGCCCTGTTCCCTATAGAGTTTCAAATCAAAGCCTTCAATATGGTAGTCCAATTGGGATTGGATTTATCAAAGGCATAGAAACATAGATTGGAGCAACTCAATGAACTTGATGAAATTAGGCAAGATGTAGTCCAAAGAACCAGTATAGTCCAACAACAGAGGGCTAAATGGCATGATAAATATATTAAGGAGAAGAAATTTCACGCAAGAGATTGGGCACTATTGTTTGATTCAAAGTTCAAAGATTTTCAAGGGAATTTTCAAACTCATTGGCTTGGGCCATATGAGATTGAAAAAGTCTTTAACAATGGAGTGGTGAGAATAAGAATAATAGATTAGAAAAAGTTACCTCTTCTTGTGAATGGTCATCGGTTGAAGATATATCAAAAACTAGTTTCAAGAGAGGAGTTCATTAGGATTTTCTAGGATAACTCTGAAATGAAGCTAGTGAAGAAGAATCCTTCTTCTCCACTAACTTATTCTTTATTTTTCCCAAGAAATAACTGATAAAAAAAATGATAACAAAATGTATAAGGTTGAAAACCAATCATTGATTGGCATACTTATACAGAAAATACAGGTTGAAAATCAGAGATTTCTGACATCCTATATTTTCCATTTTCTTTCTGTAATAAGTAGTGACAAAAAGCTACATTTATTTGTAGTATAGAGTCTGAAACTTCATAGTCTCATTCCATATCATTCAGTTTTCGTTCTGTTTCACAGTTCCACTTCATCTCACTATCATCTTTCATTTACATTTTATTTTTACAATTTTACTTGATTTCACACTATTTTTCATTTTATCTTACATCTCATTCCATCTCACTATCATAACTCATTTCCATTTTATTTATACGTCCATATTTCATAAGCCTTATTTCACTTTTCCTTATTTTCACATTCTACAACTGGTTCCATTCCGCAGCTAATTTGATTCTGCAGCTACAACTTAGTTATCAACTCTGGTACAATAGTACAACTTACAAATAAATCATGAATGCAAGGAAATTGAAGAATCAAGTTTTGGAGATCAACCATGCTCAGAGTACCTACGGATAGACATCAAAAGAATTATCAAGCAAAAGGTTAAGTTCTAAAGATAAAATGAAAATTTATTTCAAACAACAAGTCATAAACATAAGTCATGCATAATATGAATGATCATATGTCTCCTTAACATGTCATCATTTGATTTGACTACCACTTCATGATACCACATCTCCACCATATCTTCCACATTCGATACTAAACAGTCAATAATGATTTCATCATACCATGCCTCCACTACGTTGTCCATACCCTGTACTTGAACGGTCTCTAATAACTCCATCTGTTAACGGTCACAACCACGATGTGACCAACGTATTCACATATCTGCAAACCCTCATAGTCTACTTATTCCATGCAAATTCATAGTTATTTTTCACCATACCCATAGCCAGTCCATTTCATAGACCAAGAGAGTAATTCTGAAGGTTAGAAAATTCTATGAAATAAAGACCATGGGACTCATTGTCAAGGCAGAGCACGTAGTGGCAAAGTTTATGGAAGGGTACCCACAACTCAAGGAGATGTTGCAGAAGACTGAATGGCTCAATTTCATTGAAAAATTTGATGGATATCACAAGGATATCACACAATCCTTTGCTATATCATTCGATGGTATGGTGAGACATCAAGTTTGCGGTAACAAAATCTTACATAGCAGAGGCTACAAAACTACCAAGACTTGGTGAGAGATGGTTCAAAAATAAATAATTTCATAGTGAATCATAGAAGGTAATCCTCAAGAACCCAGGTATGGATGTTACTATGTTTAGGAAAGGAATTCCTATTTCAGCACTAAAAAATAATGGAGAAGCATGATTTTGATATTACAAAAAATTATTACTTGTGAGGGAAGATTCAGATGTATGTATGTTTATCATATATGTTTATTAATGAACTTTCTAGAAAATGGAAACTCCCTTTATTCCTTCTAAACAATCTAAGGAGGATGGATTCAAATGTATAGAAGAAAATAGAATCCATGGAGACAACCATGTACCATCATGGTTTGGTCAAAATATTGGTTGAGTATCATCTGAAAAGAATAAGAGATACCTGGGAAAACTTTCTGATAAGAAACCATTTTGAAGAGGCTCCAGAATCTCCTGAAGGAGATAATATTAGAAAGAGTAGGATAAAGAAGACTAATCCTTCCATTCCAAGCAACCTTGAGCTCTCAGTACAGAAAAATGATGAAGAACCAATCTCTAAAAAATTGACAGAGATCAGAGAGCAAATCAGGCAGAAGAAGAGGGTAAAAAAGAAAGCTCATGGAATTACTGAGGAAAAACCTGAATCTCCATTACAACAAGATGATGAACAACTAATCTCTGAAAAATTAATAGAGATTAAGAAACAGATCAAGAGGAAGGAAAATATAGGAAAGGAGAAAAAGGGTACAAAGGAAGAAAACTAAACCCCCTACAACTTAGAAGGAGCTCTAAGCTCCGAGGTATGGTAAAGAAGGTATCATAAAAGGGAACATAGTTCATAAATCTAGAAGAAGAAACCCTAGTACCATCTCCTGAAAATGTTCCATTTACATACAATCCTCAAAACTCTCCTAAACAGTATTTTGAAGGTAGCCCCAACAGAGGATCCCCAGGCACAGACCCAATGCAGCAACAAATTTATGATTACATAGAATCATTAGAAAATAAAAGTGCCTCAATAGATACAGGATCCTCAACTAATCCAGAACAACCTGTCAATCCACAAGAACCTTTGGTTGACTCTCTCAAATAGGAAATCTACGAGTTAGAGATATTGAGTAGGCATATCAAGAAAGAAATTGAAACCCCGAAGGAACAAAGCAAATTGGATAAATCCATTCATGATAATACAATACTACACCCAGGGCTATGGTACAAGAAGAATAGGATGTTGAAGAGGAAGAATAGAAACTTGAACAAAACAATCATCAACCTCAAATACAGACTTCTCATGAAGAAACCCAGGATGTCCGTCACTTAAAAGAGGAGTAAGAGAAGAAAGTTAGATGTACTAGTAGAGGTATCTGAGTAGATGTAATAAGAAAGAATATTTCACAGTTTTGGCAAAATTGCATGGGGACATGCAATGATTTTGCAGTGGGGGTATGTTGGACCTCAGAATTACTCTCTATTTGACAACTTTTCTCACTTCTTTATCTTGTTTTTCCATAAGAGACAGATTCCCATCACTGATAAATGATAGATTTTGTATCACGGAAGACATTAAATGATTGACATGTTATACTTTTATGTTTTTTCTATTTAAAATAAGTTTTTTCAAATTAGCTACGGAACGTAACCCATTCTGTAGCTAACCGTGTGTTCCATAGCTACTTCCATGGTTGAACAAGTTACAGGTGTCAAACAAGGAAACCGGCCACATGGGCATCTCTGGAATTGTCTCAACATGGATCCTATCCCAGTCACCTAGCCCAAATCGACAAAAATCCAGCTCAAGACCACAGTCAAAGGTGAAGTCAAATGAAGAAACCTGAGAGAAATAGGACTCTGTGTCCACTCTTCATGGCTAATTAGTAAATCCGATAGTTTTGTTGCAGCGTTAACTCAAACCAGCCACCGGTGATAATAGTTTCATGCAGCCATCTCGCTGACTTAAAGTCACCTATAGCTGATCAACCATTTACGCAGATTTGTTGTAATACGTGGAAACCACCGGTAGCTAAATTCTCTCAAAAGACAGTTAGGAATGTTTCTTTAAATGTCAGTTGTACAGAACTAAGGAGTTCAAATTTTTGTATGTATTAAGCTTAGACTTACAGCTCTGTAACTTTGGAACTTATTTTCCTGTTAATAATATGAAGCCATGTTTGACCAAGTGATCATTTGAAAGAGTATCTTCAACTAGTTAGCAGCGCAACTCAATTAGTTGCAGAGGGCCCATGCACTGAAGGAAGTTTTGTTGGGAATAATACTGAGAGGGGCGGTGAATCAATATTATCAAATCAATTAATTTTCATTTCACAATCAGATTTGTATACACTACTTCAGTTATGGGAAACTGCGTATATACGCAAGTGTGTCTAAAGCAACCAGTGTATATCAGTAAACTTATGATTCATTAAATGTTGATCTTTAATTAGTGCATCAAAACTTCATTAACCTTAAGAACAGTAAACAGGTGCAGTAAAACAGAACATATCATCACACACATAAACACAAGATATAAGGTGGAAACCCAATGTGGGAAAAAACCACCTGTTGCAATTCGTCTCTATCTTCTATTAATAAGAAACTTCTTTTTACAATATATCTGTACTGGTGTAGTCTTATACCAATACACAGGCTTCTACCTATAGAAGGCTACAACCTTCTCTTGTTCTCCAGCTTCTCCTATAAGGGAGCTACAACCCTACTAGCTGATGTACTATTATGTAGGTGCTAACCTACAGAAGGCTACAACCTTCTCTTTTCTTTCAGGGATCATGTTTCATAAATTTTTAGACTAGATCCATTAATGACATCAATCAAACATCAAATATATCTGCATCAACCAATCTCCTTTTCAGCAACCAAAAACTGATTAAAACAATCACTTCTCTGAATGTTGTAACTAGAAAACAATAACAGTAATCAGACACCAATTTTGAACCCTGAACACTGCAACAATAAATAGAAGTAGCTAAAACATATTTTGTGAGATGTACACTACTTCAATATGTGAGACCTATGTGCATACACTTCTGTATTAAGGCAAACTTGCGGATATGCTTCTTTTAATTACCTAACTTGCGTGTATACGTGCCTTTGCAATGCCGAACCTATGTATAGATCTATAAAAGATAATTTACCCTTTTCAAATATTCAGACATCAGTTATACCCAGATTATCAAATTTATAGATCAAGTCATGCGCCAAATATAACAGATCAAAAATCACACAAAGATACTTCTCTTCAAGCCTTAAGATCTTGACCCTTCAATAGAACTTATCCTTCTTCTAGCACTCAGGTTCCTCCTTGGTTCAGATCCAGCTATCCACCATAACCCAATGACCAATATTCTAGATCTTGCTCTTCATAAGATATTCAATACTTGAGTGAATCACTTTGCCTAATGATCTCCTTCCCCTTTTATAGTCTTAGGCCTTACTCAATACCATGGTCCAAAACCACTTAGAACCAATACTATGGACCCAATACCTGGGTTCAACATGTCGGACGAGATACCATGGACCAAAGCCATAGGTCCAAATACCAAGGACTAAATACCATGGACTAAAAATAAGTATTCCCACATGTACACGTTTTTCTGTGCATGAAAGTGTGTGTATACGTATATGCGCCTTTTGATCGTTGAACCCGCGTGTATACGCGACTTGGTTAAGAGGAAACTGCACATATCTCTTTTCTTTCATTCTAAGAGCCTGAACTGTGACCTGTCATTTGAGTGAGTTGCCATCATGGACAACACCTGTGTCATAGCGCCAAACCTGTGTCATAATGCCAACAATCTCCCCCTTTGGACTTGATGGCAACCCCAAGTCACTCAAATTCATTCTCCCCCTTTGTCATCAAGTGCAAAGGGTTATGCTCCCCCTGAGTACATGCTGAAATCTCTGCTCTGTTGTGCTGTCCATGCTCCCCTTGATTGTAGGAAAGGTTACTTTATACATCATAAATGACCTTCCTATCACCAAAGACTCATACATACATCCATCTCCCAACCAAGTGGGGATATACCAATATTGACTCATCCACCCAACCAAGTGGGGAAACCAAAGTAGGCTATTACATGACCTTGATAAGAAAATAAATACATGACATAGAGACAAAATATCTACAACAAGACTATGATAGTCATCAACAACTATCATCAGTAGCATCCGTCAATCATCATTCAGACCAGCAACCATGTTCTCCCTCTGCACCTGTTCCACCTGAAACAAAAAACAACTGTGAACTTGAACCAAGATCTTCTAAGATAATGCCAACAATGCATTATTAGAAGTATATTTGCTCCCCCTGAATCTGTGCTAGATGGTCTCTGTCAGACCCGTATTAGACTCTTTTCATCCTGAGCCTGGCCCACTATTTGTCTTCAAATCAACATTTATGCGACTGTATCTACAGAAACCGACGTATGTATGTGGATGCTCCACATGAAACTCATGTACAACTATTTTTCTTTGAAATAGACAAGTTTCAACAGCAAGATGATTCATCAACTACTCCCAGCTTCTGTCTAAGGTATTCAAATGTCTCCCTGGGCAGTGTTTTGGTGAGTATATCAACAACCTATTCCTTGGAGGGAACATACTCCAATTTGACCTTTTGTTCAAGTACTTGTTCCTAGAGAAAATGATATTTGATAAGTATGTGCTTGGTCTTTGAATGCATGACAGGATTCTTTGAAATATTGATTGCACTTGTATTATCACATAAAATGGAGATAGGTGGAGTACAAGTGATTTGAAAACCTTGCAAAATTTTCATCATCCAAAGGAGTTGTGTGCAGCAAGATGCAACAACCATATATTCCGCTTCAACTGTAGATAAAGCAATTGAACTTTGTTTCTTGCTGAACCAAGATACTAATCTAGAACCCATAAAGAATGCAACACCGCTAGTGCTTTTTCTGTCATCCACGCTTCTTGCCCAATCTGCATCTGTATATGCATGAAGTGTGAGATCTATATCTCTAGGATACCATAAGCCATAGTTTTGTGTTCCTTGAAGATATTTGAAAATAATTTTAACTTCCTGAAGGTGTGCTTCTTTTGGATTTGCCTGGAATCTTCCAACTATTCACACTGCATGCATGATGTCTGGTCGGGTACTTATGAGATAGAGCAGACTACCAATTATGGATCTGTAGGTTGGTTGATGTACTGCCGCTGAATCGTCATTTGCGTTGAGGCTGCATCCTGTTACCATAGCGGTACATACTGGTTTCGAATCTTCCATGCCATATTTCTTCAAGATCTCCTTGAGGTACTTGGTTTGTGATAAAAAGATACTGTCTTTATTTTGTTGGACTTGTAAACCAAGAAAATATGTCAGCTCACCAAGAAAGGACATTTCAAATTCTTTCTGCATCACCAAAGAAAAGTTTTGACTCATGGCTTCTTCATTGCTACCAAAGACGATATCATCAACATACACAACAAGTATTAGCAATTTATCATTATCAATTTTTGTATATAGATTGCTATCTGCTAACCCTTTTGAAAAACCTTGCTGATGGAGGTATTTGTCCAGATGATAATACCAAGCCCTTGGACCCTGTTTAAGACCATAGAGTTCCTTCTTAAGTCTGCATACAAGTTTTGGATCATTTCCAAGGATGAATCCATCTTGTTCCTCAATATACACTTCTTCTTCTAAGTCTCCATTTAAAAAGGTATATTTCACATCCATTTGAAATACTTTGAACTTCTGATAACTAGAAAGAGAAAGGAACATTCTTATGGCTTCAAGTCTAGCAACTGGTGCAAAAGTTTCTTCAAAGTCTATACCTTCTTGTTGAGCATACCCGTTACAAACAAGTTTGGCCTTGTTTCTAATAACATCTCCATTTTCATTCAACTTGTTTTTGAATGTCCATTTGGTCTCTATGACATTCTTATCATTTGGTTTTGGAACCAACTCCCAAGTGTTATTCTTTTCAATTTGATCAAGTTCTTCATTCATGGCCTTGACCCAGCATTCATCTTTGCATGCTTCACTTACATTTCGTGGTTCAGTGGAGGAGAGCAATGCTACATAACTTGAAGCTTCTGAAATAGTTCTTCTTGTTTCTACACCTGCCTCTTTTTGCCCCAAAATTTGAGTCTCTGGATGATTCTTCTTGACATACCTAGATGGAGTCTTTTCTTCTACCCTTATCTGTTCTTCTGGTGCCTCATATGTTTCTTCTTCATCATAAGTCTGATTTGATGTTGAAGGATAGTCCTCATCATCTTTGAAATATTCAGATTTTAACTGCCTAGGAATATTTCCTTCTTCATCAACCACTACATCATTACTTTCAACAAATTTTCCAAGCCTTTTATTGTAACACTTATATCCATTGATGTGGGTAGAGTAACCAAGGAGAATGCCTTCATCTGATCTAGGTTCAAACTTGCCAAGGTTTTCATCAGTCCTTTTGATGTAACATTTGCTTCCAAAATTTTTGAAGTATTTTATGGTAGGAGTCTTACCATACCAAAGTTCATGAGGAGTCTGAGTGCTGTTTACCCAGATGTTTTTCTTGTTGAGAATAGTAATGACAACAAATGCAGCTTCTCCCCAAAAGGTTACAGGAGTTCCAGAATCATCAAGCATAGGACGAGCCATTTGTTGAATCGTTCTGTTCATCCTTTCTACTACTCCATTTTGTTGAGGAGTCCTTGCAGTAGAGAATTCCCTTATTATTCCATGTTCTTCACAAAAATCGAAGAATTCATCCGAGGTAAATTCCCCTCCTCGATCAGCCCTGAGGCATTTGATTCTGCGATCTAATTCATTTTCAACCAAGGCTTTAAATGCTTTGAACTTTTCGAAAGCTTTGTCTTTATGCTTTAGGAGTCCTATCCAACACATCCTAGAAAATTCGTCAATGAATAATATGAAGTATTCTTCTCCTCGAGGTGACCTTTTCCTGGATGGACCATATACATCAGTATGGACAAGTTCAAGTGGCTTACTAGTTGATAAAATTAGTTATGGTTTGCTTACCAAACTGATGATTTGCATATTGTATTGTTTGGAATTCTGATGTCAGGGAGATCACGAACCGCTTGATATTTGCATGCTTTCCTTATCTGAGAGAAGCTTAGATGTACCAATCTTCTGTGCCATAGCCAGTGTTCATTATTCTTGCTTAGATAGCATTGTTGTTGTCCTCCCTTGAGTATGTATAAATTATTAGGAGTTCTTATACCTTTGATCACTGTTTCTCCTGTATCAAGCTCATGAACAATACATCCATTTGATCGAAATATTACCTCATTTCCTTGATCACACATTTGACTGACACTCAATAGATTATGCTTTAAGCTATCAACATACATAACATTTCCAGCTTTGA
>APFE030846955.1:98670-116449 GCA_000404065.3 Pinus taeda
TCCAGCTTTGACCTTTTCTTTCAAAAGAATAGAACCTTTACCTTTTATGAGTGCAGGGGTGTCATTTCCAAATGAGACATTCCTTTCCTTTTCTAAAGCGCTATATGACTGAAGTTTTTCTTTATTACCTGTCATATGTTTCGAACATCCACTGTCGATGTACCACTGATTTTCCTGTCCTTCCACATATAAGGCTATACCACATCTTTCTGGTTGTGGTTCTTTCTTTCTCCATGTTTTGGGACTTAATGAAGCTTGCTCCTTCTGAGTTGTTTGCCGAAAACTACTCCTGCATTCAAAATCCTTATGACCGAAATTGTTACAAATAGAACATTCTATTTCATTTTCAAGAGCAGAAAAGTTATTGTAGGTTATTTTCATGATTCCAGTCACATTCCCTTGATTTTGTGCTTCTCTGGTCATGATGGTCTTGTAGGCAACACATTGAGCTACTTTGTGTCCAAAGTTATAACAAGAGAAACATTGTCCATTGAAGAAATTCCTTCGATTATCAAACCTACCGTCCCGGTGATTGTAGTTTCCATAGGAATTTATTCTTGAGCTAAATTGAGAATGATTTACTTGTGGTTGGTTGTAGCTTCTGTTCATCCTTGAAGTAGATTGCCCCCGATTTACTTGGTGATCTTTGTTCATCCTTGAAGTAGATTGACCCTGATTTACCTGGCGATCTACTTTTTGCTGTCGTTTGTCAGCCTGTTCACTTCTCCTTGTTGCATCAAGATAACTTTTGGAGGTGGATGGCTTTTGTGCTTGAGATGCTTCTTTAGAATATCCGAGACCTATCTTGATTAGAGGAGAACGTTGCACTTTGATAATCTCATCTAAAGTTTCAGATTCTTTAGCAAATATAAGATTAAGAGCTTTTGTTTTCTCAATATCTTTTCTAAATCCCACAATTTCACATTCTAACTTTTCATTGTGTTTTTCTCTTTTAGCAAGTTGGAATGTCAGCATATCTATGATCATACTCTTTTCTTCTAAACAAATTTTAAGTTTAGAAATTTCTTCATAGAGATCGTCTTCATCTATAGCATCCAAGAAATCATCATCTTCAAAAGCCATCAAAAGTCTATAATCATTACATTGCTCATATTCATCACTAATTAAAAATCCATCACCATCTTCATGAGTATAATAGCTCTTCTTACTTAGATTATGTTTTTTTTTTCCATCTAACTAGTTCCTTACCTTTGTCAAGCTTGTCTTTATGAGGACACTTGGTTACATAGTGACCGAATCTTCCACAAGCAAAGCATTTGAAAGGTAGCTTACCTCTGAATCTTCTAGAACCCCGTTGAAGGTTTTTGACAAATTTTGATTCTTCCTCTCCTTCCGACATATGTCCTGACTCATTGTAATCTCCTTTTCCTGAAGCTTTTAATGTGGCTTCTCTCCTGTCTGATGGTCCCCCTTTTCTCATCTCGAAAGCAGTTAGGATTCCGTGCAACTGTGACATGGTAATGCTTTGTAGATCCTGCTTTTCTTCTATGGCAGAAACTTTTGATTCAAACTTAGAAGACAAGGATCTTAGCAGTTTTTCAACCAAAGTAACTTATTTTATTTATTCACCCAAGTTTTTCATACAATTAACAATCTCATGTATACGTAAGAAATAATTAGCCACACTTTCATCATTGTGCATTATGAGATTTTCATATTGAATTCTGAGAGTTTGTAGTATTGCACATTTTAACTGATTGTCTCCTTCATAGCTCAGAACGATCTTGTCCCATATTTCTTTTGCAGTTTTGAGCTGCAGAATCTTGACGAATTTTGATTGAGATAAACTCCCTAATAGAGTATTGACTGCCATTGCATTCATTTCATACTGTTTCTTACCAGCCGTATTTGTAGGAATTGCTGATGGAAATGTGTATCCTATTTCCACGATATCCCAAACTTCTGTACCAAGAGATTGAAGATAGGCTGTGATTCTTACCTTCCAATAGACGAAGTTTCTCCCATCAAAGATTGGTGGCCTGATAGATACCTCTTTTTCGTAGTTGCTCATGATGATAGATTTTCCTTCAAGTGATCAAGCTTCTTCTGAAGGACCGGCTCTGATACCAAATGTTGGGAATATTACTGAGGGGGGGGTGAATCAGTATTATCAAATCAATTAATTTTCATTTCATAATCAGATTTGTATACGCTACTTCAGTTATGGGAAACTGTGTATATACACAAGTGTGTCTAAAGCAACCAACATATATCAGTAAACTTATGATTCATTAAATGTTGATATTTAATCAGTGCATCAGAACTTCATTAACCTTAAGAACAGTAAACAAGTGCAATAAAATGGAACAAATCATCACACACATAAAATCAAGACATAAGGTGGAAACCCAATGTGGGAGAAAACCACCTGTTGCAATTCGTCTCTATCTTCTATTAATAAGAAATTTATTTTTACAATATATCTGTATGGGTGTAGTCTTATACCAGTACACAAGCTTCTACCCGTAGAAGGCTACAACCTTCTCTCGTTCTCCAACTTGTCCTAGAAGGGAGCTACTGTTGGGTCTTGAAAATGTCATTCATTTCCATTACACTTTCACTATTATGTCAATTATATCACCTCCATTTCACCTCCATTTCACTACTATGTCACCACATTCATCCCATTTTCATTACCATTGGGCCACATTTATGTTTTTCCAAACTTTATTAATTCTAAGCCTTTTTAAGTGAATTTGCGGTTAAAAATTAGAAAATAATGTGCATATTCTTATACTTAACAAGTGGGTTGAGATTGTTGACATGTGTATGTCAAAAGAAGGCTTCTAGAAGACCTTTATGTGGCACTCTAAGGCCAAATTCGAATTCGAGTGGAAAGAATTATGGCATCATTAGGATATGTGTCACATCTCCTAATTGCATTGAAACTCTAAGAAGACATGTGTCTTATCAGTTCCTATTTTGATTAGGATTCTAGAGGTAGAGGGAGAGATTCATGGACTCTCATTAATGAGATGGCTTCTCATCTTTTTGTATAAATAGGAGATCTCTCTCCTTGATTAGCTTAGCTTGGCTTTTTAGTTCTTTAGCTTAGAGTTTAGAGTTGGTAGCTTGGAGCTTGTAGTTCTTCTTTGATGGCTTTGGAAAGCTTTGTTGTACTTTGTAATTTTGAAGAATTTTGAATAAAGCTTTGATGTTCTCAACATGGAAGGAGATGTGAAGTAGATGTCATGGAGCATATTAGAATGTAAGGTAGAGTAGATTTTATTTTGTAATTTTTCTTTGATTTCATTATGTCATTTGATTGCTTTCAAGTTTGATAGATTAGAGTTTCCATTCATGTAATTTTAATTCATGCAAGTGTATTCAATCAGTTGATTGTAGATTAGTTTTTCTTTGCATGTTCTTGTATTTTCTTATTAGTTTTTGCTCAAGCTTTTTAATGTAGTTTTTGCATCAAGTGGTGATATAAGACTTGCTTCTTCTGCTAAAATTTAGCTTTTAAATTTCAGTTGTTATGCTTTGATTTTAGTGAGATTTGTTTTCTTCTATTAGCTAGTTTAGACATCAAGTTCTTCATGTTATTTGATGTTATCTCCGGTGCCATGGCTTAACCCGAGAAGTTAATTGGTGAGCTATCGGATTATAGGTGAAGTAATTTGATTTTTATTTCATTAATATGCAAGTACGTAATCTAGATATCAATTCTTCATGTTATTTGACATTATCTCCGGTGCCATGGCTTAACCCGAGAAGTTAATTGGCGAGCTATCGGATTATAAGTGAAGTAATGTGATTTTTCTTTCATTAATTTGCAAGTAGGTAATTTAGATATCAATTATTCATGTTATTTGACGTTATCTCCAGTGCCATGGCTTAACCCAAAAATATAATTGGCGAACTATCGGATTATAAGTGAAGTAATTTGATTTTTCTTTCATTAGTCTGCAATTTTTGGTTTTAAGTGTAGTAGTTTAGATTTTATTTCTGTAATTAGATGGACAACAGAGACAACAACTTCATGATCAACACTTCATCTTTTGCTTGATTTGAGTAGCTGCATATTGAAACTTTTGTTCAAGTATTGATTTTATCAATAACATGTTTTGAGATCTTTTGAAGTGCTAAGTTTTGGAAGTTACCATAAGGGACATAAACCTTGTCTTGAAATCTACATCCATACTTGACCTTTAAAGTATTCTTAAAACCTTCGAATAGGATTTCCATTTGCATTAGACACTTTAGGAGATCAACAAGAAAAAAACCCCAAAACAAGATAAAAACTATAAAACAACGAAGTAAGAAAAAAAGGTTAACTAAGCACAGATGGTGCACCACACTTCATCAGTTTACGATACTCGGATTGATAATTTATGTAGAGCAATTTAAGACGTTAAATTGACTAGATATTTTGGCGTCGTTTCCAAGGAAGTGTACTTAAGAGACCTTATTTCTTACATCTAAAAAAATTAAAATTTTCTTGAGTATGCTCTCTGTTGAACTGGTAAATTCCCTCTGCAGACAGAGACGATCCCACTAGCCCAACACGGGTCTAGCAACAATCACACAACGCTACACGCAGGTTCCTAATTGCATAAATCAGAGATCGATCATGATGATCTACTTGGAATCCAACGCTAGTAGTTGTAGAAGAAACGCCGCTCCCGTTCCTTTGCTTTGGCTGGTCATGATCCCCACGTTCCTCGTGAATGCACACCTGCACACGCAAAGAACGATACAAACACAAGCGTAAAATCCAGTATATGCAATTATATATCGGTCAGAAAAGATAAAACTCAAATATCATTTAAAAGACACATGAGTGGAACCATAATGATAGTCGTCTATTAATCAGTAGAAACAGAGAAAGATTACAACCAAAGGTTCTGACGTTGAACCTCCTCTGACTGGGAAAGCAGCTAAATACGCCTTGCAAAGTGACCTCTTCCCTCTCAATATTTTGGCAGCATAACCCCTCTATAGTTCTCAATTCTCACTATCACTCCAAATCTCAGCACTCACAATAGCTCTAGCAAAACTCGTTGGTTTAATGCAGGGAGACAGTTATTTATAGATGGAGGAGGAAGGAGTATGCATTGTATCAGGACACCTACTGAAGATTAGTATTATCCCTGAATAGCCATTGAACTTGGTTGCATGGATAAAAAGGTGACACTCGACCACTTCCATGAGGATTTTTCCTTTAGAGAACTCCATGAACAAAGAGGAAAAAACACTTCAGTGCGCGCTGGCTAAAAATCATAACCAAATTTAGGTGGCGCGGGCTTTGCTCTATGACAGAGCGTCCATGGACGCGCCCTCTTTTGAGGAACTGAGTCATTGGCGCGGGTAAGACATTGTGAACCCGCGCTAATGGAAAAAAGGCACTTTTTAAGGATAATCTTCAAAAGGTGTCTTCAGGGAATATGAAGTTCAGACTTAGGGGAATACAATGCAAGTGTTTTTAAATTGTGTCACTAGTCACAGGTCCCAAAAAGTGTCCTCCAATGTACGAAAACAAGGGTAACAGGGACGGTGACCAACGGTGACAAATTACTGTGTAACACTCTCCTCTTTCACTTTGTGTGATCTAGAGAATCAGAAAAAGAATTGTTATGTTAAAAGAAAAGAAAAAAAAAGACAAAAAAAGATAAAAAGGGGGAAAAATAAACTTCATCATTTCATTTGATTCAATAAAAAAAATGAAACCCAACTGCTTTGATAGGTTCAACTGTCCAAGATTGACTGGTTATGGTTTGTAGTGGTCCTCAAAACACTGTGTCCTGTTTTAATAAGATTATGCAAATTAGCTACGGAATGCAATTTGATTCCGCAGCTAACTGTGAATTCCATAGCTAATTTCAAGGTTTAGCAGGTTACAGGCATCCAATGAAGAAACCAACCACATGGGCATCTTCGGAATTGTCCCAACATGGATCCTATCCTAGTCACCTAGCCCAGATTGATAAAAAAAATCAGCTTAAGACTTCAGTCAAAGCCCTATTTTTAGCATATTTTACTTGAAATCTTTGCTGTCTGAAATTGAAAATCATTAATCATTCTTATAAAATTTCACAATTTCAGAGAAAAAAAATAATCAATGGCTATCCCTAGTTCCAGTTTCCACTGTGGCCTCAATAGAAAATTTGCATTCCTGTTTGAAGTTTTGGCCTTGAAACAAACCTGCAAGAACATTTAAAAAAAAAAATTCAAAAGTGCAAATTCAACAAATCGAATTGCTTGGAATGTTGTAAAGAAAAATAAGATGATTCCAATTGAAATAAGAAAAAAAAAAACTCTTGTATGGCTTTCAAAATAGTGTTTGCAGTTTCCTTGGGTTGGTGTTATGAATCGCTCTCAAGCAGATATCAACAAAAGTGTTGAAATGGTTGTTGCAAAACGAAGAGAGCTGGAATATTTTTCAAATAATCCAGACTATAAACATATAGCACATAGAATGGGATTAGAACATCTTGTGAAGATGCTTTCAAAGCATCTTGAAATTGTAATTAAGTCACCATCCCAAGCCTTTAGTCATTTACCAACAAAACTATCGCTGATATTGAATCAGAGTTGAGTTGACTTGGAAAGCCGATTGCTTCTGATGCTGGAGGACAATTGTATGCCATTTTGGAGATTTGTTTGAATGGTTCATACACTGAGAGTACATCTAAAAACAATTTTTCTCTCAGAAATTCATTTCATAGCTGAATGCAGCAACTTAGGAAAAACGCAAAACGCTGAAAAACGTCAAACTTTAACTGCATGATCTGGCCAAACAGAGACGAATTTGGGAAAAATAAAACAAGGGTTGTTTTGGCAATAAGGTCAATTAGATAACCTAGAAATTGTTTTAAAGAATTTGGAGCGGTTTGGGAGATCTCCTCGGTTCTTTGGAGCCAATTTTTGCATGCCGCGGGAGAGAAAAACAAAAATTAAATTGATGAATAGACTGTTGTTATGCCACGCCTCAATCTTGTGTGCTGGAATTTCATTTTTGTTTTAGCCATGCCTTAGTCTTGTTTGCTGGTATTCAATATTGACTTTAATGACTAACGATTTCTCCCTGTGACCTGTACATTAGTTATGGCTGATCACACGACCCTTCTCTTGAATTATTTCCACGTTGCAGAGATTGCATTAGGTCCAGCTATGTTGTTCCATTTTTAACTCAGACTCCACCACGTCTCCCACCATGCCTCACGCCTTTTGTTTTGTACTCATACTTCGTTACGCCAAGGTGGATGTCATATTATGACTGTGATCTCTGTATTGTTCGGCTGTGGCTTTTGATGTGGCTCAAAGAATGAATTATTTGCATAAGTAGCAATCCTATAATAGTTCATCGAGATTTGAAGTCGCCAAATTTTCTCGTTGATAAAAATTGGGTTGTCAAGGTTTGTGATTTTGGCTTGTCACGCTTGAAGCACCATACATTTCTATCTTCAAAGTCAATTGCGGGACGCCGGAATTGGACTTTGGCTTCAGGCATTCAGAGGAGATATATGATGGAATTTCTATTATCTGGTAGTCTATAAAGTTGCAGGAAAGGATAATAATTTGTGTTTCAGTATTTTGTCTGTAGAATAATCCTCCGTGCATAAAAAAAAAATTCAAAACTGTTGGTTTACTGTCTTTCAGCTGCGGAATGCAGCCTGTTTCCGCAGCTAACTAGCAATTCCGCAGTAATTTTCATACTTTTGTAGGTTATAGGTGTCAAGATATGAAACGAACCACATGGGTAGTTGGGAAAATGTCAATACATGGATGATGTCCTATTCATTTGATCCAAGTCGATGAAAAGCCCCTGTCAAAGGAAAGTCAAAGTGTGTGTTATCACTAAGTCGCCACACTAAGTCGCCGCATGTCAAGAAAAAAAATTTGAATCAATGAAATGAATAAGTTATTTACTCACTTTTCTGAAGGTATTGATTAATTTTGGACTGATGATGAAATATGAATGGCTAACTTTTTATTCAAGATTTTTAGCTACAAAAATTGTGCGCGTTCCGCAACTAAAGTCATTCCGCAGCTAAAGCCATTCCGCAGCTGAAAAACCTCATTGTTCAAATTAGCCTAACTTTCTCATATGAAATCAAATTTTGATGATTCAAGTATCATTGGAAAGATCTCAACAAGATCTACACAAGGAGAAATCCATCATTAGAGTTTGAAATGGTAAATAATGAAATAAATTGCTGAAAAGAAGCAACATCAACTTGAGCCACTAATTCCAAAACATGTATAAATTCTTTTGATTTTTCCTTTGAGAACTTGTTTCATTAATACAAATTCTTAGTTTTGTGTGTAAATATCATAACTAGAGAGATTGGCCATCTCTCTCCTTTGATAATCTTACATTCCATTGCAGAAGAAGTATTAGTTTTTTTGCAGGTTCCAAGAGGAAGGACAAATGACTACAAGAGAATGGTGTCTCTCTAAGAGACCAATTTGTTTCATAAAAAGATGATCAGCAACAAAGAAGAAATATGCTGATGCAAAATCAGATCCATACACTTGAAAAAATTTAAGATACTATTGTCTCCATCACATCCATACCTCATAATAAACCATTCACCTCATTTCACTTCATATTTTACATTTACTTTCACATACACTTTCCATCTCTTTTTGTCCATTCATAACCCACAAATAGAAGCAAGAGGCTCATTCACATGCTTATTGCCCATTTCCATTTCTTCTCTCCATTGCCATCTTCCATTTTCATCTTCCCTTTCCTGTCATTTTCATTTCGCAAATAAGCCCTGCTTCAATGCAAATTATTGAGTCCATAGTCCTTTGAGTCTAAGTTCCTTGTAAAGACACCTTGAGGCTTGCATGCCTTAATGGCAAGTTCTCATGCTAACAAACAATGGGAATACATTAATGTCCCTTGTTCGTCAGATCTTCTAGGTGACTCGACATTGACAAATTCATTCGTACCCAGCAAGATGTGTTTGGGCATCTTGACTCTCATTGTCATCAATGGTGAGAGTTCTTGTGTTGACTAGTGGCATCCATTAATGCTCACTAAGCCAACAATTTCCTTCTATGTTCGACATCAGAACATCTTTTCACATAGTAGGAATTGTGCCAACGAGTTTTGAAGACTGAAGACTATTATTTTCAACATTTTGGAGCACATTCAACAAGTTTTAGTAGAAGCAATAAAAGTCATCTTGACTCTTTATCCATGACTCTTCTTGTTCAGCGACTTGAAGAAGAATATGATTAGAATTTTTCAGCCACCACACATACAACTCATCCATTCCAAAGGGTAAGTTAAGGTACATCATTTTCTAACTTTTGACCATAGAATTCCATAAAAAGCTAAAATGATAATTGTTGGAAAAACATTTCTCTTCCTAATTTCATAAAATTGCCAATACCATCAGTTGGGGGGAGGGGGGGGAATACATTCATATTCATATCTTGCCATGTCCATATCATATTCAGGAACCCACATATTTCCAACATATATTAACTATTACATTGTTATTATGAGCATATAATGGCTTTTCAAAAAGTGATTAAAGGATAAATTGGATACAAACACAATCATGTTTGTCACACAAGAACCAACCATCATGCAATCCAATAAAGATATACCTTGCAACAATAATCAAAATATCATTATGCAAAGTTCAAAGATCAAAATAGAATGCAACAATAAAAACAAAAAATGGTTGTAACACAAGAACCAACCATGTTGCAATTGACGTAAAACACTTTGTAGAAATATGAAATTATCAAATGGTATCATGCAAAGTTAAGCCAAAACTCAAGGATCAAAAGAATTAATGTAATATATATTGCATGAGGACATGCAATAGCTTCAGTTGGGAGGTATGTTGGGTCTTGAAAATGTCATTCATTTCCATTACACTTTCACTATTATGTCCATTATATCACCTCCATTTCACCTCCATTTCACTACTATGTCACTACATTCATCCCATTTTCATTACCATTGGGCAACATTTATGTTTTTCGAAACTTTATTAATTCTAAGCCTTTTTAAGTGAATTTGTGGTTAAAAATTAGAAAATAATGTGCATATGCTTATACCTAACAAGTGGGTTGAGATTGTTGACATGTGTATGTCAAAAGAAGGCTTTTAGAAGACCTTTATGTGGCACTCTAAGGCTAAAGTCGAATTTGAGTGGAAAGAATCATGGGATCTTTAGGATATGTGTCACATCTCCTAATTGTATTGAAACTCTAAGAAGACATGTGTCTTATTATTTCCTATTTTGATTAGGACTCTAGAGGTAGAGGGAGAGATTCATGGACTCTCATTAATGAAATGGCTTCTCATCTTTTTGTATAAATAGGAGATCTTTCTCCTTGATTAGCTTAGCTTGGCTTTTTAGTTCTTTAGCTTAGAGTTTAGAGTTGGTAGCTTGGAGCTTGTAGTTCTTCTTTGATGGCTTTGGAAAGCTTTGAGAGCTTTGTTGTACTTTGTAATTTTGAAGAATTTGAATAAAGCTTTCATCTTCTCAACATGGAAGGATATGTGAAGAAGATGTCATGGAGTGTATTAGAATGTAACGTAGAGTAGATTTTATTTTGTAATTTTTCTTTGATTTCATTATGTCATTTGATTGCTTTCAAGTTTGATAGATTAGAGTTTCCATTCATGCAATTTTAATTAATGCAAGTGTATTCAACCAGTTGATTGTAGATTAGTTTTTCTTTCCATGTTATTGTATTTGCTTATCAGTTTTTTTCGAGCTTTTTAATGTAGTTTTTGCAACAAGTGGTGATATAAGACTTGCTTCCTCTATTGAAATTTAGCTTTTAAATTTCAGTTGTTATGCTTTGATTTTAGTGAGATTTGTTTGCTATTATTAGCTAGTTTAGACATTGAGTTCTTCATGTTATTTGACGTTATCTCCGGTGCCATGGCTTAACCCGAGAAGTTAATTGGCGAGCTATCAAATTATAAGTGAAGTAATTTGATTTTTATTTCATTAATATGCAAGTAGATAATCTAGATATCAATTCTTCATGTTATTTGACATTATCTCCGGTGCCATGGATTAACCCGAGAAGTTAATTGGCGAGCTATCGGATTATAAGTGAAGTAATGTGATTTTTCTTTCATTAATATGCAAGTAGGTAATTTAGATATCAATTCTTCATGTTATTTGACATTATCTCCGGTGCCATGGCTGAACCCAAAAATTTAATTGGCGAGCTATAGGATTATAAGTGAAGTAATTTGATTTTTCTTTCATTAGTCTGCAATTTTTGGTTTTGAGTGCAGTAGTTTATATTTTATTTCTGTAATTAGATGGATAGCAGAGACAAAAACTTAATGATCAACACTTCATATTTTGCTTGATTTAAGTAGCTGCATATTGAAACTTTTGTTTAAGTATTGATTTTATCAATAACATGCTTTGAGATCTTTTGAAGTGCTACGTTTGGGAAGTTACCATAAGGGACATAAACCTTGTCTTGAAATCTATATCCATACTTGACCTTTAAAAGTATTCTTAAAACCTTCGAATAGGATTTCCATTTGCATTAGACACTTTAGGAGATCAATAAGAACAAAACCCCAAAACATGATAAAAACTATAAAACAACGAAGTAAGAAAAAAGGGTTAACTAAGCACATGTGGTGCACCACACTTCATCAGTTTACGATACCCGGATTGATAATTTATGTAGAGCAATTTAAGACGTTAAATTGACTAGATAGCTACAACCCCTTTAGCTCTTGTACTAGCTAATGTACTAGTAGGTATGTGTTGACCTACAGAAGGCTATAACCTTCTCTTTTCTTCCAGGGATCACGTTTCATAAATTTTCAAACTGGATCCATCAATGACATCAATCAAACATCAAATATATCTGCATCAACCATTCTCCTTTTCACCAACCAAAAACTGATTCAAACAATCACTTCTCTGAATGTTGTAACCAGAAAACAATAACAGTAACCAGACACCAATTCTGAACCCTGAACATTGCAACAATAAACAAAAATAGCTAAAACATATTTTGTGAGACATACGCTACTTCAATATGTGAAACTTGCATGCATACACTTCTGTATTAAGGCAAACCTGTGTATACACTTCTTTTAATTACCTAACCTGCGTGTATATGAGCCTTTTCAATGCCGAACTTGCGTACAGATCTATAAAGATAATTTACCCTTTTCAAATATTTAGACATCAGTTATACCCAGATTATCAAATTTATAGATCAAGTCATGCGCCAAATATAACAGATCAAAAATCACACAAAGATACTTCTCTTCAAGCCTTAAGATCTTGACCCTTCAATAGAACTTATCCTTCTTCTAGCGCTCAGATTCCTCCTTGGTTCAGATCCAACTATGCACCATAACCCAATGACCAGTATTCTAGATCTTGCTCTTCATAAGATATTCAATACTTGAGTGAATCACTTTGCCTAATGATCTCCTTCCCCTTTTATAGTCTTAGGCCTTACTCAATACCACAGTCCAAAACCACTTAGAACCAATACTATGGACCCAATACCTGGGTTCAACACGTCGGACGAGATACCATGGACCAAAGCCATAGGTCCAAATACCAAGGACTAAATACCATGGACTAAAAATAAGTTTTCCCACATGTATGCATTTTTCCATGCATGAAAGTGCATGCATACGTATACACGCCTTTTGATTGTCGAACCCACGTGTATACGCGACTTGGTTAAGAGGAAACTACGTATATCTCTTTTTCTTTCATTCTGAGAGCTTGAAATGTGATCTGTCATTTGAGTGAGTTGCCATCAAGGACAACACCTGTGTCATAGTGCCAAACCTGTGTCATAATGCCAACAAGTTTTTCTTTTGTTTAATGTTCAGTTTAGTTTCATTATTTACTTTAGCGATGTTTGTAGTTTAGGTTGACTTCCTATAGTTTGTTTTCTTTTAATTCTGTTCAGTAGCATAATGTTAGAATTCGATGGTGCAGTCTTGTTTCTCCTATCTATTTCATAAATGAAACTTGTTTTTTCTTAACAGGGTAAGGTGGAAAAGTAAAAAGGATGCATTGTTGATTAGTTTACTTATTGTTTGTTTCCTCTATTATTTATTTCCTAGTTCAGATTGCCATTGCACTGTGTGGATAAATGTTTTGGTCACCATTTCAAGCTAATATCCATCCTAAAGTAAATGGTTAAATATTCACTTCACAGGAGGATTGAAATCAATTAGTTACTCTTTGCATATTTGATTTAGTTATTTGGACTATAAAGTACAGTAAGTTGCTTGTATGCCATCTCAAGAAAGTTATCTTTCAAAATTGAAGCCTTGGACAACTAAAAGTGCTTTAGTCAGTTTCATTCTTTGTAATTATTTCAATTTTCCTTACAACTTTACCTTTTAATTTTTGACTTAGGATTAAATGACAAGATAGGATAGATGCTCTATTTTTCCTTCCTTTAACTTAGATTTTGATTAGTTCACCTTTAGGAAATTTAGACTCAGTTTCTCATAATTCAGACTGTACATCATTAAGAATCAAGGAAACCCCCAAAATGAAACAATATAAAAATAAAAAACAATGAAGTAAGAAGGGTTAACTAGCACATATAGTGCACTACACTTCATCAATGTACGAGCCTCAATTGATAATTTATGAAAAGAAATTTAGGAAACTAAATTGACTAAACAAGTGGTTGTAGTCGCTACAACACTTGGTGACACACTGGTAGAACTCTAGCTCTCGGAATGGACCTTGTTCGTGAAAAGCAAGTCTAACACCTCTGGAAGTATTGTATTGTTCTAAGCTCATCTTGGTTTCACACTAGCTTGATTGTGAGATGTAGCATCTACCAAGATCTTGGTCAATTGAAACTAATTCCAAGCCAAGGAAACATAATTGTTTCGATTGGGGTTGAGGGGTACATTGATGCACAAGCAATATAGTTGATAGAGTCTTAGTTTCATCTCTGGTGTTGCTTTGCTGCTAGCAGGCCTAGACAGTACGCCGACAGAGTCACATAGGAACACAAGCATGGCTCCACTTCTAGCAAGCCTGGTTAGTACCTTGGAAAATTTACTTACATCACCTCCCTGTGCAGGAAGCCTGTTGGCTTATAAGGGCCTGACCCAGGTTCAGAGGTGATTTAGCCAAAAAAATCTCAATATTACTGGCCCTTTCGGTAATAGTCCGCAGAACGTGGACTGAGGTCTCACTCGAGGTAGTATGGGAAGGTGTTAGAACTAGGTTTCCATACCCTAAAGATGTTTGATGATTTTCAGTGGTCTGCGGTTTGACCCTACGTGCACCTATCAGTACCTCGCAGCCTGTGATGCTGCCTTCGTGCAGCCCTACTCAGGGCTCGATCCACGTTAGTACCCAATCCCTTACTATTAACCTGATATTAGTTGATCACTTAGCTTATCTACATGTGTTTAGTTATACTTAACGATGTTCACCATTCATACGAGTGTGTGCGATGAATAAAACAATATAATTGCAAAAGATATCAACCATATAATAACTCAAAATAGATACACAAGATTAGGAATAAAAGTTCTCTTTATTATTCTTTTTCCTTGGTTACAGACTCGACTTCGCCCTGCGCACTCAATTGTAGGGGTCTGTGCACTTAGCTGCGAACTCTACTAGGCCTCTGCGCACTCAGCTGCAGAGCCTCTTCCTACTACTACGACCCAAAGCACTTAGATCTTTACTCTATGCTGGCTACCTTCTAGACTCCATTTGTTCCTCTATGTATCTCTAATTTTCTTTACAACTTAGAGCCTCACTTTATTTATAAAATTCCATGGACCACGAACCATGGGAAGGCCGACACTACATTCAAAACTTAGGGTGAACAACCCTATGACTCTAACATACAATTTGCACTCCACGCCTGCAATTCACGGAGTCTTTTCAACAATAATACTCAAAACTTGGGCTTTGAGCCCCAAAACATGTTGTGGGGGGATTCCATGCCCAACAGGCCCCCAACACAAACATCGTGACTCATCCTCGAGTCACTCTATCGACGCGACGATCTTGGCATGAAGTTCCCCCAGCTGGTCCCGAACGGCCTGAATGTTGACATTGCACTGAGCTGCTGCCTTCTCAACCTACTGCATTCTTAATTTTGAACCCTTTGTTTCCGGTGTGTTGCGTTGCATCTGTGCATGCATTCCATGAATCTGTTCAATCTTTCCTTTAATATCTATCGTGATTGTGAAGGCTTCATAAATCCATGGCTGGACACGTGATTTTGTATCGGCATCTATTGCGTATTTTTATAGTCTCGTGCCCTTTTCCAACACGTCGGGTTGTGAAGACTGTGCTTTGGCCGGTCAGGAAGATAGTTGGCCCACCCATGTAGGGCTTTAAGCGACTGTCATTTACTTTGCCTAGGAAGGGTTCTCCATTTAGTTTGACTAGCTGGACCGTGCCTTTGTCTGTGACCTCCTTGACCACGTATGGTCCCAGCCAGTGCATTCTAAATTTTCTCAGAAGATTTTCAAACTTACTATCATACAATAGCACTAAGTCATTTACCTTGAAGGTGTGCAACTTGATATGGCGGCCATGCCAGGATTTTTCATGTTGCTTTTGTACTTGCTGATGGAATTCAACCAAAAAATGTTCCTCCTCGAGTTCTTCTAATTGTGCGATGCTTTCCTCCAGAGCTTCACGGTATGTCATCCCTGTGAGTGCTGCTATTCATAGACTAGGTACGATGTATTCCATCGGCATGATAGCTTCCACGCCATAAACTAACCAGAAAGGTGTCTGTCCCATCAATTTCTTACACGTTGTCCTATAAGCCCATAATATGATAGGTACGCACAGTGTAGGTTTTAAACCTGTACAGAAATTACTTGCATACAAATTCTAAATCATAGAAAATAACGAATGTGAGAGAATAACACATAAAACACATATACACAGAGGTTTTCCCCTGGATTCCAAGACTAGGACTACTAGCTTGATTTTTCATTATGTTCCTTTCAATGTTATAATACATATTTATACATGCCGAAGCATCCAATACCATGGACCAAAAACCATCACGTCCAATACCATGGACCGAAAACCATCATGTCCAAAAACATGTGCAAAAATCATGCACAAAACCATAGGTGGGTCCGCCCATCCTAACATAGGGTCCAAAACCAAAATTTTCCAGGGCGCTACCATGTACCCCATAAAGTGGGGTTACGGGTATGCCTCAAACCCCCGTGACACCCTAGTACACAATCAGCACAATGAAGGGGGGCTCTGCCCCCCATCTAACCCCCCAATTAACTACGTGGGCTAGTCACAAAAAGAATATAACACAACCCAACATTCTCCCACTTGTTGTTTTCTTTCCACGGGGGGCCACAAGAGAGCTTAGTCATTTTTCCAGCCCTGAAGTGCCCATTGTCTCTCTACACCAAGAGAACTTCTCAGAGCTCATAGATTTTGTTAATGCATCTGTAGTATTCTTCAAAGTGTCCACCTTTACTAGCAACAACTTTTTGTCTTCTATCATGTCCCTAACAAAGTGATACTAAACATCAATGTGCTTTGTCTTTGAATGATATGCGGGGTTCTTTGCCAAGAAAATTGCACTTTTCCTATCACAGTCTATCCTTATAGCTCCCTGTACTAATCCCATACTTGAACACAATCTCTGCAACCAAACTGCTTCTTTGCTTTCATGAGTGGCTGCCATGTATTCTACCTCTGTAGTTGATAGTGCCACTACAAATTGTTTCTTACTCATCTAACTCACTTCACCTCCAAATAGGTTAAACACATACCCACTTGTAGATCTTCTCTAATCCATATCTCCAACCCAGTCTACATTGACAAAGCCATGAATATCCAACACTCTATCCAATCCTGGTCTTCCTTGGTAGCACAAACCATAATCACTTGTGCCATGCAAATACTTGAAAACCCGCTTCACTGCTGTCCAATTCTCCTTCCCTGGTTTTGACATAAACCTGCTCAATACTCCCACTGCATGTGCAATGTCTGGTCTAGTACAGATCATTGCATACATCAAGCTACCGATTGCACTTGCATATGGAACACGGGACATGTCCTCTCCCTCTTCTTGTGTCCTGGGACACTGTTTAGCAGATAACCTCACACCTCCAGGAATAGGAACCTTCACCAATTTACTATCCTGCATATTAAAACTCTGCAATATTGTCTCGACATACTTCCTTTGGTTTAACCAGAGCTTCCTCTTTGTCTGATCTCTTTTAATTTCCATGCCCAAAATATAGTTTGCAGCACCAGGATCTTTCATGTCGAATTTGGAGGACAATTGGGTCTTCAAATTCTAGATAATTTCTTTATCATTTCCAACCAACAACATATCATCCACATACAAGACCAGATAAATAACACGATCACTAATTAATTTAAAATACACACAGTGATCTGCTTTGCTTCTGGTGAATCCAAGTCCCTGTATAAATGTATCAAATTTCTGATACCACATCCTTGGTGATTGTTTTAACACATATAGAGACTTATTTAACTTGCATACCATTTCTTTCTTACCCTTCACTGCAAAGCCTTCAGGTTGCTTCATGTATATTTCCTCTTCCAGATCCCCGCGAAGAAATGCTTTCTTCACATCCATCTATTCTACCTCAAAATCAAAAGCACCAGCAATAGATAAAAGTAATCTAATAGAAGTTACCTTGGCAACAGGGGAAAAAAATCACCAAAATCAATTCCCGACACTTGGGAATAACCTTTTGCTACCAACCGAGCTTTGTATTTCTACATCTTTCCTTCTGCATTTGTCTTCTTCTTGAGCACCCATTTGC
>APFE030846955.1:157332-175533 GCA_000404065.3 Pinus taeda
TTTTCTTGAGGTGAAGAAGGGCTTCTTAGCTGGAGGATGATGCTGGGTCAGAACATATGGTTGTAATCCTCTTGCTACTTTTCATCTTAATAAAGCTATTCTAGTTTCCTTCCATATTCTTGTGTACTTGTTTATATATGCATTTATATGGTTAACACACATCTGGTCCTGTGTTATTTATGAATATAGATATTTGTTTCTTCGATAGTAGTATGTTGATGTGATTCCACAGGTTCTTTTTGAAGCTCGGCAGATGAAGAAGAAGCGGCGAAACCCTATCAAGAAGGAGAGGAAATCAAGCGCAAGACTAAGGTTGGTCTTCTGGTTCTCCTCTTGTCTATTTTCATAAAAGGAAACGAAAGTAGACTTTACTTGTTTGTTTCTAAGATAGCCACCCATGTTAGTGGGAATAGCAGCATCCGAGTGGACATTATTCCTAGTAACAAAATGGTGACTCCGCTGGGGAACAACTAGATTATTTGTTAGCCTATCTATCCTTGTTTCTCTTATAAACTTACAGATGAAGCCTGAATTCAAGCCAGCTAGCCTTCGAACTGCATTAGTTATACAAATGCAAAGTAGATCAATTCTGCTTCAGTCTATCTCTGGGTTTTGTTTATGAATTAAATAGTAGATCTGCAAGCAATCTAATTTCCCTAAGTGGTGGCTCTAGTAACCTCTTTAGATCACCCCTGTGTTTTACATACACTGAATATTACTTACTCGGCCTAAATCCCTAAACTGAATTGCAAATTGTGAGTGAAAACCTGTTTAAAGTCTCGCACTGGTAACATTGCACCCTACCTTCAAGGCAGTCTGTATGCATTGCACTTCCCGAGTGTAGTGGGTGCGCTGCATACTGGTTTCACTGTGTAACAGGTGTGATGGTCAGGGAGGGTTAACTTTACCCTCAGATTATGGTTTTTTATCACTGTTTTCAGTCCTATTCAGGTGTTTTGTTGTCTGTAGTCAGTGTGTTTCTGTGAAAACCCCCTTCTCTTGCATTATTCTACCTCCTTAGTGCAAAGAACTGTAAGTGTTTTTTATGTATTATGTGTCATTTTTAGTTATCTTTTGCAAAAGGTAGCATAGCCGAGCTGTCGTTTCTGGATCTGAAAGTGTCGTAGCTGTCGTTTTCAGTTTTAGAAAACAATCCCATTGTTCTTGATAGTCGATTATATAGTTACTATTGCATAGGATTTGAATTAGTGGTTTTTAAAGTGTCGAAAAGCAAATTTTCATTTCAAAATCGCAAAGTGTCTCTCTTGCTTTCACTTCATTTTGAAAAAGAATTTTGTTGAGTATTGTTGGTTTAAAAGTAATTCAGATTTGCACATAGCTTTCTTAACATCATTCGTATTTTAAGAAGGCTGAAAACAAATACATGCATGTGCATTTGCATTTTGACAGCCTAGTTTGATTTAGGATTGTGCATTTAGCGTGTGCCCTATGCTCTTTGCAGAAAGATTCTTAACTTTCTTTCCTTAGTAGCTAGGATTTTCATTGCCAAAAGAAGATCAAACATTTGTTTATTATCTTAGACTGAATTTTAGGAATTATGTACACATCACGTGGTGAACCTGAAAGGCAAATTGTTAAGCAGGATCAACTTAAAATAAATTCAATGAATCTAACAACGCTTTGGAACTTAACGCACAACATCTAGAGGTCTAGGCTAGAGACGTATTCTGGCATCGTAAAACCTAGTAACTATTGTTTTCAGTGTTGGTTGGGTGATTCCTCCTCTCTAAGACGGCAAGTGCCAGTACGGACTTGTGCTCCTACGTACCATCGAGTATATATTGGGAGACCACAACAGGCTGCATCCTTTATCCTTAGGAAGCCATGTCTGCTGCCCTATCGATCACAATGCACTAAACACAACATTTGAGAAGATTGACTGACGTACCGTAAAAAGTATTCTGCAGTTTTGTGATTGGTTTGGTAATTCTCTCTTCCTAGATCTCCAGAGAAGTCCATTTTGCTCCTTTTCAGACTCCTTAAAGGAAAAGGTCCTCTGAGCACTTGTCACTTCAGGCTCAATAAAAATCGAAGGCGACTAGGGTCATCTTTTGTTTTTTCTTGACTCCTTAAAATTGAAAAAGCAAGTTGTGTCAAAGCATCTAAAAATTTATTTTTAATCGGAATAACATCACAAATTCCCCCGTTGGTCTTTATGTTGAGAAAATGGAGTCTACCAACCAAGGATTTCCCCTTGGAGGAAATCCTAGTCCCTTCTCCTCCTGGGAGATGTTGGTGCACCCCATATGGCCACTTTGTCACTTCTAGGGTTGACAATTGGTTTGCCTGTTTGGCTCTTCTCTACCTCTGTCGTTCAGAATCCCGTAATTCCTAAACAGTCAAATCAGCAACTAGATGACACTAGAGTTGCCTCCCAACCTTCTACTTTGTCTAATTCTCCCTCACCTCCTTCCTCTTCGCTTGATAAAGCCGATAAAGCTAAAAATCAAGTAATTGAGAAGAAGAAGAAGCAGAAAGAGAAAAAGGAAAAGAACCAAAACTGAAAGGGGGCAACCAAGTGTCATCTAGCGAAAATCCTCACACCGCACCATCGAAACCTAAATCTCCTTGTGTCATTTGCAATGGAAACCACTATCACCGAGATCGTCCCTGCATCCCTCGGATCTTAAGGGACTGGTCTCCTTGTTTGCACAATCCGGTGGCATCAACCTTTGACGATCATGGTGAATGCACACCATCAACCAGTGAAAGTGAAGCACATGGACAAAAAAGGAATCCCAAATTTCCTTGTAAATTGTGTGAAGTCAATCATGTCATCCACCGTTGTCCCTTGCTTGACAAGGTTAAAAGAGTTTTGGATGATCGTCTGGTTTCACTGCTATGACTTCCTCCTGGATATAAAAAACTCTTGCCAAGTCTTCCATCGATTGAAAATCTGGTTGGCCCATCATTGTGGTCGGCTGAAGCGTCTATCATTGAAAATGAACCCTCTGAATCCATACCAGACGAAAGTCAAAAGGTTGAGACGACAGTTGACCCGATCTTGCCTTCAGAGTGTTCATCTTCGAATGATATCGTCACTGAAGAGAAAGAGAACAACACCGTTCAAATTATTTTCATCAACACAGACTCCGATGAACTAGGGGGCAATCCTCCCGTTCCTTTATCGTAGGAAGGAAGTTCATCAGAGTCATATCCAGCTGTCTATTTGGTCCCACCACCAAGCAACCTAGTCGTTTCCTTCGACTGGAATCTACTAGGCAGAACTCGTTTACCAGCCAGTGTACCATTCATAATAATTGTATAAGCTTACAGAATGGTCATGGCTGGTACCATCATCGATGAAGGGGCTTATTTGAGTATCCTTTCCTCTACTGCTTGGAAAGCGCTTGGTTCGCCATCGCTTTTGCCTGAAATGAGAAATTTGACAGGCTTCGACAAAGGAACCAGTCGATCTTTAGGGATCCTTCCAAATGTACCCATTACTTTGAGAAGGAAAACTATTCACATGAACGTTATGGTAGTTCAAGGACCATTAGATTATAATCTAATCCTTGGACGCGACTATATTTATTGCATGGGAGCCATCGTCTCCTCACTCTTTAGAGTAATGTGTTTTCTGCACGAAGGAAGAATGGTCAAGCTCATGGACCAAATGTCATTCCCGGTTCACACATCACAAATAGTCAAATGCCATCCCTAAATGGTCTTTTCACGCAAGGAATGTCTCATCGATCTCCAGTTCGTCCACCTGATGAGCGCGAGTGATTCAGGAGGATGTGATTTGAAACCAGGGGGCATGCACCCTGGTCTGTTTTGGCAGGAAAACCCTGGGTATAGAGTAGATTTCCACGAGGGAATATATGACTAGTCTGACGAACCCGTCCTTACAAGGAAATGGGATCAAGCTGGAATAAGATACCTCGTTAAAGTTATGTGAAGTGGAGTATCTCTACGCCACTCCCCTTTGTCTATTTCGGTAGACATCGCCAAGGGAGCTTTCTGTCTGCTACACGGATGGAACTTTCATGGTAACCTGGGAATTTTTCCCTATACCTGGGGGCATGCAAACCTTTCCGCATGCAAGTGAAGAGTGACTATTTATTTTTTTTAATTTGTAGGACTTCTAACCCTTTAAACCCGTAAGGCTAGTATTTTCCTAACTTGCATAAAGAAAGGATCTGTGGCAAAGCTTGAGAGATGTAATCCACTTCAAAATAGCATCTCAAATGAGACATTCTTATCATACAACTGGCGAGCAATTTTACTGCAGGGTTCAAGCTCGTTAAAAAATAAACCCTCCACGAATAGTTTTAGCGCATAGTTCAAGCTCGTTAAAAAATAAACATAAGTCATGAGCAAATGTTTCCCCCAGCGTTTAAGCTCATTAAAAAATGAACTGGTAAATAACCATTATGAATGCCTTATCGCCAGCGTTTGAGCCTTGGTCGTGTTCCTGCCATCACCTCCACTCTGTTTTTAGCTGATCTTTCACCTCCATATGTTTGTTTACCCCTTCGAGGAACATCTGCGAAAAGTGATTCTATTAGCCATCCTCGTAACGTTGCCATGATTGGAAACTTCCAAATCTTACCTGGAATCAGTTGCTACCTGAAACCATCACTCGTTCCTCAAAAACGAGTCTTCTTTAAGCTCTTTTCACATGACTCGTAAAATATGAAAATATTGCTGAGCGATTGGCCTCTCCGTCTTGTTAAAGTCATCAGAAGTGCTATCCCTCCTGTAGATTTTAATCTTTTTGGACCTGAGGGATTTTTACACAAAAAGATTGAGCGCTTGTCTTGTATGGCTCGTTAAAACTATCGAAAATTCATCCCTTTTGTATTATTTTACTCTTTTTCGGACTTAAGGGATTATATGACGAAAAAGAATCGTTGGAGTCTCCTTTCCGTTTCTTTCAGACTCTCTAAAATTGAAAGGGACCGAGTTATCTTTGTCGTTAAACTCGTTAAAACTGAATAGCGACAAACTCATCCAAATGGACGAGAATGAGTTTCATTGTCGCTAGGCTCGCTAAAACATAGTGACAGGTTTGCCCAAAGGGTAGATTATAGAACAAGCATATGTTATCCTCCTCAAGCTTGACAAAAATAAATAGGTACTGGTCAACAATGGCTGGGGAAAATTGGGAAGAAAACTTGAAGAAACTTTATTGGTAGCAAGTAGCTCTTGAACATGACACTTTCCTTCCGCATCCATGCCGGGTTGGGTTGTTCCATTCACTGGTCATCACCATTGGTCCATCACACCATCCATCTTTGGGGTTAATGCCACCAATCCATCATCAGTGTCGCCGATATGTTCAAGAGAAGTCATTCAGACAATTCACCTGTGTCTCACCCACTACAATACATTCATGCTTCATTCCTTCATGACCGCCACCCTAAACCCTGTATCATCAGATTGTTTTCACCTCCAAAATCATTTGCTTCGTTCCATGTCGTTGATGTGGGATTCATTAAGGCCCTCCTGCGACAGGTCGCTTCTTGTCAACATCAGCTCATTATCCAAGAAGTTGACTTAGGAACAACCCTTTCAGTACTTTGAAGCTTGCATGCCTCAATGGCAAGTTTCTCACTTTCGGTGACAGGTTTACATCAATGGCCTTCGACCGAGAGATTCTGCATGATGTTCGACACCAAGTCCTTTTTCACGCCACGTAAATAGTATTGTAGTACCTTGAGGGTCATTGTCATTATTGGTGATTCCTCTCGCAGCTGTTAACAACTTACATTATTGGCTGGTAATCAGGCGATGTCTTTCCACATTCGACTCTAGAACATTTTTTCACATGGATCGAATTGTACTCTGAGTAAAGATTGAACGAGTATTGAAGACCCCGGATCTAGTTTCATCCATCTGGGCTGCGATATATTCAGGAATATAAAAACATCCAGTGTACATCATTATTGAACAGATGATCATCCAAATCAAAGGATGATGTGTCCATATCATCAGTCTGTCACACAGACGATCGTCTGTCCTATGTACATGAAAATGAATTTATAAAGCTGAGCATGGGAATGCCCACCTCAGCTAGATCATGAAAAAATGTTGTCAAATAATGTATTGTATTGTACCTTATTACAGGTCACCTCCCAGCTCAAAAAAACTTCAAATCCTCATAGTAAAGCATTTCACCCGACATCAAAAACATTAACGACCATGCTTTAGGGGGCAACTATTATAGACATTTTTGGGCACTTCAACCCCAATAAAAAATGTCCATAAACTGAGGGCTCTTAAGTCCCTAAAAGTGTTGCTTCACTGCCTAAAGGAAACAAGGTCAACTGATTACATCATCTCCCAGAAGTTCTCCACTGAAAACTGCTCATAAATGGTCAAAACTGGACCATACTGAAAGCTCAATGCAGAGGGTGCGATGCATATCACCTTCCCAATGTACAGGGTGCGATGGTCAGGAATGGACAAATGGCAGGGACAAAAATGCGAGGTGGAAGATCATGGAATCTTCCAGAAGCTTCCCCTTTGATACTTGCCACTCCATTTTCAACCAGGGATGAGTAAGAGATCATCATTCTCCAAGTGGAAGCAGGAACTATCAGAGAGAAGATCTTAAAAGATGACTCACCTCTCTGTATTTTGTATCTTATAGAGAAGTATTGTTGATTTTCTTGTGTACATTCACAGTGTTGGGTGATCTAGCTTTGCTTGAGGTGAAGAAGGGTTTCCTAGTTGGAGGATGATGCTGGGTCAGAGCTCATGGTTGTAATCCTCTTGCTACTTTTCGTCTGAATAAAGCTATTCTTGTTTCCTTCCATATTCTTGTGTACTTGTTTATATATACATGTATATGGTTAATAAACATCTGATCTTGTATTATTCATGAATTTAGATCCTTGTTTCTTGCATAATAATATGTTGCTGTGATTCCACAGGTTCTTTTGAAGCTGGGCAGGCAAAGGAGAAGCGGCGAAACTCTATCAAGAAGGAGAGGAAATCAAGCGCAAGACTCAGGTTGGCCCTCTTGGTTCTCCTCCCGTCTATTTTCATAAAAGGAAACAATAGTAGACTTTGATTGTTTGTTTCTAAGATAGCCACCCATCTTAGTGGGAATAGCAGCATCCAAGTGAACACTCTTCCCGGATAACACCCTTCCAACCACCCGGTTAACTATGTGGGCTAGTTGTGGAAAGAATATAACACAACCCAACACCCATGTGGAATCTTCAGTGGATAAGTTCTTCCACTTGATGAGATACTCTGAAGTTGATCAATTTCATAGCTGTTGAGTCCTTATTTCTGTGTCTGTTTTCGGTTCCAATATGGTTTTTTCTTCCTCGTCAAGTTCTGGCAATATTGTTTGAGCTGGGAGCTTGTCACCTATAACCTTCTTTAAACATGAAACATGGAAAACTAGGTGCACTTAGGAAGCTGTAGGAAGCTCCAATTTGTATTCCATAGTACCAATATTTTGCAACACCTTGTACGGACCATGATACTTTGGTGATAATTTAGTATACTTCTTATCTTGCTTGAGGGACATTTGTTTATATGGTTGTATCTATAGGAATACCCGGTCACCTACATCAAAACTTCTTTCACTGCGATGTTGATCTTCCTGTTGTTTCATTCTATTCTGCGCTAATGTGAGGTTATCCTTTAAGAGTTGGAGAACTTGTTGTTGATGCTCAATGTGATGTTCTACTGCTTGAACCTTAGAATTTTCTCTTATATATGATGATATTGATGGTGGATGATATCCATAAAGTGCCATAAATGGGGTCATTTTTTGTGGTATGGAAGGAAGTGTCACACCACCATTTAGCCATAGGTAGCCATTTGACCCATTGTGTCTGTTTATAGATACAAAGAAATGAAGATATCCTTCCAAACATTTTTTACTATCTCAGTTTGCCCATTAGATCGAGGATGATAAGATGAGCTATGAGCTAACTGAGTGCTGAGACAAGAAAATATTTTTTTCCAAAAATTTCCAGTGAAAATGACCCTCATGAGTTCTAAATGCTGTCTTCAGAATGTCTTCAGTATTCATTCTGATTTTATGATATCTTGAATAGAGATCCAACTTGGTGAAGTAAATTGATCCATGCAATTAATACAATAATTCATCAATGATAGGAATGGAAAATTTATCTTTAATAGTGATCTTGTTGAGCTCCCTATAATCTAGACACATGCGCCATGATCCATCCTTCTTGTGCACCAATACTACTAGAGTAGAGAAAGAACTTTTACTAGGTTGAATTATACCAGCCTCTAGCATTTTTGTAGCCATACGTTCTATTTCACTCTATTGGGCATAGGGGTATCTGTACAGCTTGATGTTTGGAGGAGCACTTCTTGGAATCAAATGAATAGCATGATCATGATTACAAATAGGTGGGAGACCTTTGGGAGTCTCAAATACCTTGGAATGGCTGTCCAAGACTTTTTGGAGATCTGCAGAAATAGATGATTTCGAACTAGGAACCTCTACCGAACATAATTGTGCAATTACACCTCGTTGTTCATTCTTTAGAAGCTTTGTCATACCGTTAGAGCTTATTATCTTTCCTAGTTTCCCTGCAATACCCCTTAATTCAACATCCTTTCCTTCTGCACAAAATTTCATGAAAAGTTCTTGAAAATTAAAAGCTATCGTACCCAAGGATTTTAGCCATTAGACTCCTAGTACAACATCAACACCACTGATTGGAATGGAAAACATTGGGATATTCAATACATATTATCCCATGGATAGCTTGATATTATGGCACTTTCTAGAGAAATCTATGGTTCCTCCACTTGCAACCATCACTTGACACTCTGGTGCTGGATATAGGAAGCAATTCAATTCCTTTGCTATCTTACAATGAATAAAATTATGGGTACTTCCCGGATCAATCAACATTATTACCTTTTTCTTCTTGATATGTCCTTCTATCTTGATAGTTTGAGGAGTGGTAATTCCAGCCAATGCATTACAAGATATGGTCAGATTCATTTCTTCTTTATCTAGGGTTTGTTTTTGGAGTATGTCCTTTTCTTTTGACATTTCTTGTTCCTTTTCTTCCTCCTCCTCACAATCTATCTAGAATAATTTCTTCTCAGCACACTTATGACATTTATTGTATTTTCTATCACAACTATAACAAAGTCATTTTTCTCTTTTTTTCTTCCAATTTTTGTGGTGTCAACCTTGTAGTTTGTGGAAGGCTAGGGGTAACAACACTTTCATCTTTATAGTTGTGAGCAGTAGGCTTCCTGGTTGCCATAATTTTGCTTTCCATTTTTCTTGCTAACCTGAATGCCTTCTCTAATGATTCAGGTTCCCAAAGGCAAACTTCATGTTGGATATTATACCTTAACGTCCCTATGAACACATCAATCCTATGCTCCTCTAGAATATCTCTTACCCTTATGTTCAATTTTTGGAAGTCTTTAATGTGCTCCATCATTGAACCCTTTTGTTTGAGATTTATCAATTGGATAAAAAAGGTGTTTCCTTTTGTATCCTTATAATGTGCTATCATTTCTTCCGTAAAAATTGCCCAAGTGACAATTTGTTTACGAGAGCAAAGCCATTGATACCATACAAACTGATTTGGTTCCAAATATAAAGTTGCAATACGTACCTTTTGTGTGTTTTGCACATTATGGAGATCCCAAAATTGCTCCATTTGTAGTATCCATGTTTTGAGATCCTTGCCATAAAACTTCCTCAAATCAATTTTTGGAACATGGTGGGTCTTCAATCGAACATTAGAGTCTATGAAATCATGATTAACATTTCTTTTGTTCTCATCATGAGTTTCCTTTACTACCATTTCACCATTAGTGACCATTTCTTGTAGCAACTTATTCAAATTTATCTTCAATTATTCCATCTGATTGTCCATGCCATTCATCTTAGCATCCATGCCATTCATCTTAGCTTCCTTTCCATCCATATTAAATTGCATGCCATTTATATTAGCTTCCATGCCATTCATCTTAGCTTCCATGCCATCCATCTTAGTTTCCATGCCATCCATATTAACTTGAATTCCATTCATATTAGCTTCCACACGATTCATCTTGGCTTCATTTACGTTTAGTGAGAGTGAAATTTGTTGTACTTGGTCTTGTAATTTTGATATATCATGTTGCATTTCTTCCTCTTCTTCACGAGTCATGCTAGAGATTTCAGGTTGCTTACTAGGTATTTCCATTTTCTTTCTTCGGGGCATTAATTAATGCTAATAATTCTTCACTATTCCATTTGAATTCCTTCAAACTAATTTTTCAAACCAATCTTATGCAAAATTTAAAACAAACTAGACACCTTTTTTTCACTTTGTAAGAGCTCGATATTGAATCAGTTGTATATTTGTAACTACAGATCTTGAATATAAAAAATCTCATCTTGTGGTAGCCCTTCGAGTCCTCTTTCTAACCCCACAAGTCGGATCAAGATTGGATTCTCCAAAGAAGAGTTATGCCAAATCTCCCACAGTGACCTGATTATAAACTAGTTCGGTAGAGCAAACTGGTACGACATGCCATGTGTCATTGTTTCGACCTTAGTACCTGAAACACATACATAGAAAAATATAGGCTGTCCTATTTTTGAAACATCTTACGAAATTTCAATCTGATGCTCAAAACAAAAGTTATGACACTTTTCCCTAGGTCACCTGTTTGGAATGTAATTCAGGAGTCTTCAAAAACCCTAACTTCCTCAGATCATATCTTCGGAAATATAGCGAGACAAGCTCTAAAATTCGGATCTGAAGTTCAGAACGATGTCAGTGCAAATGTATTTTTTTTGTAGCTTCTGAAATTTCACAAAAAATAAGTTATAGTGAACATTCCATGATGACCTATTTGGAGCAGCGAAACCCTAGAATATAAAGCTTTGATACCAAATGTTAGGAAACCAGCGATAGAAAAAATAAATCAACGCCTTAGAAGCAACCTCTTTGAGGGGGAAACCTCCTTTACATTACACAAATGAACAATTCTTGGTTGATAAAAATGAGTAAACCTCCCTTCTATATATAGGAGTCTAAGGGGTCACAATATAATCAAGCCAACATAACAGTAATAACATAAGGGCACAAAAATAACAATAGTGGGTTTCTATGGTGCATACTAATAACAATATGGGGAAAATAGGGGCACAATAATAACAATAAGGGATACAATGACAATAGAGATGGGAAAATCACTAGTATTATAGGGGCCTAACAATAGAGGATTAGATGATCCAAGGTTGTTATATAGGAAAATGACCTCCTCATCAGCTCAGAGGGTAAAGACATGATGACTAAAGGACTGACCAAGTTCACAGGCCCAGTTGTCAAGATAATGTTGTCTAGACACTATTAACCTACTTTATAAAGCTTCTCAACAATCCTAAGGGTGCGTTAGTGCCTAGGGTAACTCTACTTGTTACCTCAGGAACAACGTTAGTGACCCTACATCAGTTTCTATGGGTCAAAGGAGCGAATGGACTGAGAAAATATCCCTAGATTCTCTCCTATGTTAGCTCATAAAAACAGGGAAACATAAGAACTCGACCTGTTTGGGGGAATTACTAATTCGTAATGGAGTATGCAAACAAGAAAGGTCACAAAGGCATGGAAACATCACTACTTTTGCCTAATGGAACTCATGAAGGACTTGGCAGCGCTAACAGTACATGCTATATATGCAAAGCTTGGGCCATTGTGAAAGGGGTCGAACCATTTGAAAGTATTTCCTATTTGACTGTCAAGCAAAGTCTCAAACTAAGGCATCAAAAGAGGTTAAGAAGTGAGAGGGAGAGAGGAGCTGGAGGGGTAAGGGAAGGCTGATGCAAATGATGGTTGTAATCACTCTTTCTACATCAACGTAGAACTGCAGTTGTGTTGTCCACTCTGTGATGTTGGTAGAATAGCTTGTTTATATGTTTATTCAATATCTTTCAGCATGAGTGGATTAGTTATATGAAACTAGATATATTTTATATGTTCATGCATTTGTTTATCAAGGTTTTATGCTGTGATATTATGCTTGTCTTTGGCATGTGCAGGTTTTGATCTAGGGTTGGCTTAGGGGTCTTCCACCTGGCTGCATTGTGCTCTCCAAGAACACCACACTAAGAATTGAGGTAATAATTTCTTCTCCCTTTCATGTCTATTTGTTAAACGAAGCAAGGAAGTGTCACAGGGATTGTGACGTCGTGAAGGGAGTTGCGCTATCTAGGGAGAAATCCCACAGGTCAGCCAAAAAGTGACCTTTAAAGTCACTGTTCATGATTTGATGGTAGAAATGTGTCAAATGGAGTAGGCGACCGAGATTTAAGATGGAATTTATGGGTCAGATCCTTGAAAATATGCCGCCAATCTGACATTAATGAATCAAACGTGGGGGGAATAATCGGATTTGAATTCAGAATGCCCTATAAATTACAGGTGGTTGCCCAGTGAAAAACACTTGACATTTTGAGAATTGCATTGTTGAGCTCCTAAGCACACAAAACCATGAGAAATTTGAAGCTTTGATAACCAGTTCAGTATTTGAGACATTATCAAAGGCGACACAGGAGTTATTACATAACATCATGTCGACACCTGCAGAAGCTATGGACACCGAAGCAGTGACAACCAAGGAGGTTGTGTCAGACGTTGTTAGGAAGGCAAAATAAGTTGCCTCGGAGGCTACAAAAGTATTAGCGGAAGTTCCCAAATCTCCACGGACACCTGGACCGAAGCCGACCCCAACCAAGGAAAGTATCAAGGATAAAAAGGGCATGTAGCCTGCAGTATCGCTACGTGCATCGTCGAGAAGAAACCCACCAAAGGACAAGCCCACCACACAGAAAAAGGGCAAAGCCATCAATCTGGAACTAGAGGAGGAAGAAATCGAAGACATCCCAATGGATGATGAGGACTTGGGGATAGACATGGAGGAAGTTGAAGTTTAGGGTGCTGAGCTTATCACTCGATTGCATGAGTACGTCCCTCTGCGCTAGGGCAAGACTAAGGTGCCAAAATACATAGATGAGAGCAAGGTCCCCTTACAAACCCCTCTATTGCCAGACAAGATTGTCTTTGAAGGAACATGCTTACCTCGGGTTCCTCTATTAATGCTCGATTATTGGGTCTTAGTTGACCATGAGAAGTTCCCACACTTAGCGACCAAGTAGCTAATGCGCATTATCGACACAACCACCAGGATGACCGCATTGGAATCGCGAAAGTGGCTCAGGGGAGTAGATAAGGTAGGTCTACTCAACCCACTATGGGTGCCGCACTATAACCATACCCCGATTATAGTATTGGTCATCAAGCAGCTGCTATGCTTGGTTCATGATGGGTGTTTATGGCTAGAGGAGCCAATACCCATCACCGACAGATTGATCCATAGGATCACGCGGCTTCCCTACACAGGAGAAAATTTGGCCATGATGTTTGGCGGAAAAGGTGGCAAGTAGGCCCTTGTGGAGGCCATGAAGGAGAAATTTAAGATTGTGAAGAAGTCATGCATATATTCCATCTAAAGTGTCAGTGACCCTACCGTAAAGGTGACCACATAGATATTGGAAGGAAAGGTGATGGGGAAGTGTCACGCAGATGAGGTGCTGGCACATGTCGTTGCGCTAGTAGTCCAATACATTGAAGGAGTCTAGTTCAATTGGGTGCACTATCTCTACAGTGAGTTCCTTGTGAGTTTCCATGAGGCATAGGAGCTCAGCAAGACCTTCCACTACCCATACCTCTTGTTGTCTATTGTGTTGGTAGCATGGGAGTTGCCAGAAGATAGTAAGTTCCCCTTAGTTACACTAGGCCTACCAGAAGCAGCGAAGTATGCTTCGCTGTGGGTGACCAAGGATGTGCAACACATCAAGGACAACAAGATCTTATGGATCTTGATGGAGATGAACATCTACATGGCCATCAATTGCAAACTGCGTTTGTCACCTATTGTTATAGACATATTTGGGCACTTCAACCCCAAACTTATATGTAGATAAACTAGGGCCCATAAACCCCTAAAAAGAGTTGTTTCATACCCTAAAAGAACATGGTCATCTAATTACATCATTCCCCAAAAGTTCCACCTGAGAAACCATCCAGAAATGGCCTAAAATGGACCATACTGACTGCTACACTGGCCAGGTGCGATGCATATTGAGTGGTACACTGCTTAGGTGCGATGCATTCTAATTAGGCCTTCTATAGGGTGCGATGGGCGAGAATGGAAAAATGTCCAAGGTAGTTTGCTAGGTGGTTGCTTAGGGAATCTTCTAGAAACTTCTCCTATGACACTTGCCTCTCTGAATTCGCCCAGGGATGAGTAAGAGATCCAAGAAATCTCCAAGTGGAACCAATTGTAACAAGTGGAATGACACTAATCAAAACCCCAGAGATGACTCACACCCTTGCACACATCTATAAATGGATCCCTCATCTAAGAGATCTAGAGGCTGGAATATTGTGAATTGCAAGGAAGTGTTGATAGCTTGTATTTGAGGAAAAGAGCATTGTATTGTTGGTGTGATCTTGCTATTTCATGAGGTGAAGAGGGATTGAAGTTGGGATTTAATAAAGTTCTTCAAGTTTTCTTCAATATGATTGTGCAATTGTGAATGCTATCATTTATGAATGCCATTGTATGTTCATTACATATATGATTCTATAATGTTTATGTTATAATAGATCAAGATGCTTTGACAGTTCTTTGTTATTGTGTTTCTATAGGTACTCCCCAAGCAGGTTAAGTACGGGGAGGAGTTGCAAGCTCTGTCAAGGGGGAGAGAGATCAAGAAATGGATTAAGCGGAAGTTCCAAGTTGGTTCCATTATCTTTCTCTTATCTATTATACATAGAAGAAATCGTTGAATTTCTTTAAACTGTTGTTTCTAGGGTAGCTGCCAAACCTAGAGGGCTAGTCGTTCGAAAAGACACTAGTTTTCCTAGAAACATCTACTGTGTTTTCCAACTTGAAGGGGTACATTGATTTCAAGGCAAATTTTCACCATGTGTTAGTCAGGGCACAGAAGGACCCTGCGTAGACATGGTATGAATTGCCTTACTTGGCAACGGATGATGCCATTGATGCAGTACTTGCATGTTGGCCAACAAAGTGGTGCACTACATCAGAATTACTAATGGGGGCATGCAAGTCCACCGCACAGTGCAAAAATGAGGAGGCCAAGCTCAAGATGGTGCAACTAGCTAAGAAGAGAAAGAAGGAGGTTGCTGATAAGGCCTAGGTGGTGAGCGATGCCACCCAGGAGATAGAGAAGTAGATAGGTGGAACAGAGTGGGGTTCTGGCAAAGGTGCAAGGTCACCTTTGCTCGACACAGAGGAAGAAATGGATGAGGAGACAAAACAACATAGCGTGGACCCACAAGAGATGTCTGCCCACATCAAGTGTCCAACGGAACAAGAGAAAGGAGGGTCGAGGAAGAAATCCAAGGCCACTAAGACGTCACTGAACCCAATCACCCTCACAGAGGGCGATTTGCATGACATTGGAGACATGGTGTGAGATGTCACCATGAAGGCCCTATAGTAGTTTGAGCAACAACAAAAACTAATATTGGGGGCCATCTAGACAGGTCTGCAGGATCTGCACACCCGTGCATCACATGTTGGCATGGTGTCCACTAGCCTCACTATTGGCACTTCAGAAGCTGCCGAGATGCTGCCTGCGAAGGTCTCCAGTGAAATATTTCTGCTTGATGGAGCACTGACCATAGAGAATGAAGATGACAAGCCCATTGTTAGTACCCTCAAGGGAGTAGGGTTGAATTTTGCAGCGCTCCATAGCGAGGCACTCCACCTATTACTTGATGGAGTGATTGCGGAGCTGAGGGCCCACGAACACTGCGCTCTATAGGTGATCAAAAAGCAATAGATTAACAGTGAGCAGATGGCCCTATAGCGAGACTTTTCCATTGCTGCCCTCACCAAGGTAACAAACCAAAATAAGCGTGTAATTTAGGTCGTGGAGGAGGCATACTGAATGGTCTTGGATTTGGCCATTCTTGAGGAAGAATCGATCGAGGTGCGCATCCACAAGCTTTCTACAGGGGTGTGTGATGCTCACACAAAGATGGCTAGGGTTCAATTGGAGTTGAACCTACATATTACCGAATTACAATTGAAGGCCCATCTCCAAATCTACCAAAAGTAATGGAGCACCGTACAACTGCTGTCACAGAGGCAATAGTGGCATTTGACAGTGCAGTAGCAGACTGCACACAACTTTTTGAACAATCGTTCGAGGTATTGACAAGCCTGCAGTAGGACCCTAATGTATAGTGGTTGGAGAAAGAAGCATGAGAACTGCAACAGTGCTATGATGAGGTAAAAGGTACAACGTGAATCGTCATGCTCACGCAGAGACTGGAAAATATACAGGAGGCCAAACAATTGAAAGAACAGGTAGATGCAGCGTAACACTAGGAGGCAGTGCTGAAGGCATGACTGAAGCCCTGGTTGGATGAGGCTTACGTGGTCACCACCTCTATTGAAGGAAAGCTTGAGAATACACAAGCAACTTAGCAAAAGCTTCAGGTTGATATTTAGGAGCAGTGACTGAGCAGATGGTCTAAGAAGTGAAGCAGGCAGCCACACAATGCACTACCGAGGTTGCGGTCATACAGGTTGAGTTGGGAGGTCTTCGCGCTAAGATCTCTGTGCCTGTAGAGTGACTCAAGGGCGAGTCACGATGTTTGTGTTGGGGGCCTATTAGGAACGGGATCCTCCAAAGAAAGTTTTGGGGCTAAAAGCCCATGTTTTGGGTCAAATTTTGTAATAAAGTTGTAAAGTCTCAACATTTTATGGTCGCAGAGCATGAAGGTGTCATGAGTCATAAAGGGTTGTTTGCCCTTATTTTGTAAAGTGTAAAGTTGGCTGTAAATATCCACCTATGGTTTGCGGACCATGGGATTGTATAAAAGGAGCTAAGTAAGTAAGCTCTAGGTAGTTAGAAGTCTAGCAAAGGATGGAGTAAAAAGTCTTGATAGTGAAGTCTAAGTGTTTCGAGTTTTAGTGTAGGTAGAGGCTCTACAGCTAAGTGCGCAGAGGCCTAAGGTAGAAGTCCACAACTAAGTGTGCAGACCCCTGTAGCTGTGTGTGTAGGGTGGATAGAGTCTACAATAATATGAAGACATCAATAAAGATAAGTATTCTACAAAATTTGTGTATCTATTTCTTGTTAATGGATGTGGCTATATTGTGTTTTGGGTTTAATTTACAATGTTAATGTGATGCGCGAATGTATGTGATTGTATTAGCTAATGAAAAGCAAGTAAGAATATCTGTTTACATGATGTTGACTCTGATTGTTTAGTAAGATAAGTAATACACTTGGGAAAACTTGGGAACCTATATAGCATGTCATCATAGCAAAGCGAAAGTACCTGGATTGCGGGTTAAGGTTGCATGAAGGTCAATCATACTCCTTCGCAGAGGTATTGAAGGGAGGAATAAAGGGCTAGATTGATAGAGCCCTAGAACTTAGTGACTTGTGCAAAAGTAGGAACAAAGGGTATAAACCAAAATCACGACCATCTCAGGGTGCGGAAACTTGGTTCCAACATCCCCCCATACTAGTTCGGGTGAGACTTCGATTTGCGCTCCGCGGACTGATGCTGAAAGGGATAGTAGTGTAGGGATTCGTTTGGCTAACTAATGCTAAACCTAGGTCAGGCCCCATGCAGCCAACAATCTGTCTGTACGATTCATTTGCATCAATATACTTCTCAAAATAAGGTTTTACTATGAACAAGTGTTTGATTTCATAACAAATGAGAAGGTCATAAACTAACATTTGAAGTAGATTTTGCCCGCTATTCTCTCCCTTGATTCCAGGAAACTTTGTCCTATCCCTTGCCTCTCTATTCAAGAGTATTTCATATTGGTCTTCTATTACCATATGACCATATGAATTATTAAAAGATGGAAGGCCTTTCTCTTGCAGAATATAATTTTTTTTGTATAATTTATTGATTTTCACTTGAATATTTTCACACTTTACCTGTTAAAAATAATGCTGAGAGGGGGGGTGAATCAGTATTATCTAGTCCTTTTAACAATTATTCCTTATTTATACTTTGAATTATTTTTGCATATCAGTACCATAAAACAATGAGCATGAAAAACAAAAATAGACAGTCACATCAAAGAACACCAGATATAAGGTGGAAACCCAATGTGGGTGAAAACCACCTACTGCAATATGTCTCTATCTTCTTT
>APFE030846955.1:180240-195364 GCA_000404065.3 Pinus taeda
TCCTGTGGCGTCTTCCTGCGGCGCCTCCTGCGGTGCCTCCTGCGACGTCTTCCTGCGGCACCCCCTGCGGCGTCTTCCTGCGGCACCCTCTGCGGCGTCTCCTGCGGTGCCTCCTGCGGCGTCTCCTGCGGCGCCTCCGCACTTCTGCAGCTGCAGCACTCGAGAGATCACCCTTCACAGATTCGCTTTCCACTTCACTTTCATATAGATCGAGCTTTTGAAACAATAACCCAATATTTCAGATCTTAAGATATTCAACCCAAAAGCATACACAAGCCAAATGATCTCCTTTGCTTTATATAGGCAAGCTCTTCCTCAAATCATGGACCAATACCACGGGCCAAAACCATAACAAACCAATACCATCAACTCAATACTAGGGATCAACACGTCTGTCGAGATGCCATGGTCCAAAAACCATAGGTTCAAATTCCAAGGACTAACTACCATGGACCAAAGGTAAGTTTTCCCACATGAAATAAACTTTTCTCCATAGGTTCAAATTCCAAGGACTAACTACCATGGACCAAAGGTAAGTTTTCCCACATGAAATAAACTTTTCTCTGCATAAAATTCCGTGAACTTTTCTCCTGCGTACTTCTTAATTCTCATCATATTGAGAGCCATGCCATGGGTGTTGCCATCAAGTACAACATCTGTAACATATAACCATACCAGAAACATAATGCCAACATTACCTTTGTCTTCAACATCATATTTTTCTTCATGAGAACTTTTATGGTTTGAATAATTGATTCTGTTATGTGTACAATTTCTAGTTCTTTAAGTTCTTCTCTAGATCTTGTGTTTATAGATTTTATTATCTAACTTGCTTGTCTAGGTTTATTTCCCAATTTTATTTTGATGTCATTAATAACTACTTTAGCTCTTTCAATAAAATTATCATGTTCTACAATAATCTGCATAGACTGGCAAATATCAGACACATATGACATAATTTCTATCCAAATTTGTTCTTTGACCTATGATAAACATTGAATACTATTAGAACTACTCAAATATTGTTCTAATTGTTTTTGTAAATTTGCATTTTCTTTATTTCCTCAACTAAGGAATTATCTGATTTAATTTTGTTCACCTCAAATCTATCCAATTTTTCTTTCAATCTGCCAATGTCAACATCCTTTAGTTTAGGAGAATATAATGCTTGTGATAGTCTTTTCATAGTAATATCTTCTGTGCAACTTGTTTCTGTTGCTGGAATTACTACACCATCAGTTTGGGAATTCTCTTTTAACAACTCTTTCATCCTTTCTTGCATTTTTTGAATTTGCAAGTTCTGTTCAATTAGAAAGGATAATAGGGTTTCCTTCTCCTTCTCTAATTCTCCAATTTCTTGTGTTTATGGATGCTCTGACATGGGTATCTTCAAATATCTTCTAAGTGCTTGAATATATTCATTTTTCTTCTTAACAATCTCTTGAGATGCATCCACATTTTTTGGATCCAAACCTAATTTAATTACAAGGTCTTCCAATTATTTGATCCTAACATCCTTTGCCAAAACATAAGTATTTTCCATTTTATGTTCTGAAATAGTATTATTCAAAGAATTCTGCAATTTTAATACATTTGAAGCAGAACTAGTGAGAGAGGAATAAATCATCTCACTAGTTTGTCTATGCAAGTCGTATAATCTCCAATAGCTCTAGGAGTAGAAACTTTAGGTTTAAGAAATGCTAACTTAAATTCATCTTTTTCAATATCAAGAGCTGAAAGAAACCTATTTTTAGTGGAAGAAGTTTGCTTCCAGAACTTGGTATAAGTTACTACCTTCAATGCCTCATTCTTTTTCTTCATTTCCAAAAACTAAGAAAATATGTTTTGGTTAGAAGAAGAAGAAGGATAAGATTGCTATGTCCCTAGATCCAATTCTTGCATTCTGAAAATAGACTCCCCTGAAACAACAATAGTATTTGGTGAAGAAATGTTGGATGAGAGAGTTTCTGATACCGCTCCCTCCATATTGTTTGTCTTCTTTATCTTGTATACTCTGAACTATTCCATTTCTGATTATGATATGCTTTGATTTGTCCTCTTAAGTTATTTTTCTTTCATTGGAGGCATGACTAAAATTTTCTATCCTATTGACTGCTCCATAATTTTTTCTCTTTTCACTTCCTGGAAAGTGTTTTCCTTCTAGGTGTCCTTATTAGCAAACTTCTCTAGATCATGCTTGGGCACATGGAAATAAGGTGGGAATTTCTTTGGAACTATGATGGCTGAAATTCTCCCAATGGGGTCATATGGCCATTTAACCCCAAATTTAAAATTCATTTGTCCCAATAATTGTTTTACCTCTTTGTCTGTTGACCTTTGCTACATTATAAATGGCCCTACCTGTGCCTTCAATTTAAAGAAGGTATGTTTGATTTTAGGTAAAAAGTTCACTTGATCTACATTAAGGTGTTGTCTAATGCATTCAAATGAAAACATACACATAGGAAAAAAAACTGGCAACTGATGGGGTGGAAGCTCACACCCATAAGATCTATTATTTGTAAAATGTTGGTATAATACCAATCACCAAACCTTGTTTGTTCACTAAGATGCATAATCCTTTTGATTTCAGGTGAAATTCTTGGAGGACTATCACTAATCAATATATTGTAGCATATGTGAAGAAATTTGTTCACAAAATTAGTGAAGGAAATTCCTCAGAATTCCTTCTAACCAAGGACATCCAATGAATCACATACCATTGATTCACTTGAAGATCCCACTTTTGTAATTGTATTGGGAATCTGTATGACTCATAATAGGAAAAAATACACCATGATTGATTGATATTTTAAAGGTTTTTTAACTCCAAATTTAAGAAATTGTTCATGAATGGCCTCAGATAAAAATTGGTTGAAATTGAATAAGATTTATGGTTTCTTATGTGGAAGAAATGTTGACAGAAAATCTAGAACTATTTCATCCACTTTCTCATCACACTGATCTGCTAAAATACAACATAAAATGGATATGATTTGTCTTGAAAATTCTAGAAACATTGATGAAGGGTAAGGTAGAATGCAAGTGGGAATACCAATCCCTTCAGGCATGAATAATTAAAAAATAGTCGCACTTTTCTCAAAAGTTAAATTCGGATATATTTCCAAGAGAATTTCACTAGAGAATGGGTACAAAGAGTTGGGAAAATATATGCACAGAGCCTTTAAAATGGACTAAGAAGTTATAGAAAACAAGGTTTCACCGTTCTGAGAAATTATGGTTTTCTCATTAGGTAAGTCCCTGTCTGCACACCATACTACAAATTCAGGAAAAGGGTGAGTTTGAGGATATATAAAATAGGGTAAAAAGGAATCCTACGGATAAAATGCGTTGCTATTATCTTGAAAACTTTGGGAAGCTCAATTTTGTAATTCATATAGCTGAAACTCTCAGTTTGTATCTTCGATTCTTCTTTCCCTATCAAATAAGGGAAATTCATTAATTTTTGGGAGGCTTTCATACTGAACCTGAGACTCTTTTCCTTTAGTTTAACTCATTTTGAACTATCAATGTAGTAAGGAGAAAATTTACCTGTAAAATGTATCGATGTATTTCTGAATTGTCGCTGAGGGATTTTTGTAATTTTGTACTTTGATTCTCTATGTATGGCGACTGAAGGAAAGGTGAGAGGGTGAGAATGTAGTGGAATGAAAATTCAGATAAGGGGCATATTTAGAATTAAATGGAAAACAATATTCAAAATTAAATGGAAAACAATCAATAAAATGGCAGTGAGAGATATTTATTACGAAAAATTAGGAGTGATTTTTTGCATGGGGTGGTAAGAGGTAAGTGGTAATGAGTTGGGGGGATGGGTGCATAATTCATATATTGATTGCACATTTCAATTGTTTTATAGGAAAAATAACTTTTTGTGTGCCTCCCCCCCACTTCGTTAAATGTCGAGCAAGTGCGGGGGGTGTGGTGGGGGGGGGGGGGGTAATAAAACAAGAGCATTCGATCACCAAAGTGTCAATCAACGCCTAATAGAAAATGAACGATAATAGTGTGTAATAGTTTAAACATTATATTTATTAAAATAAAATAAAATAATATATTGTGGCATTATATATTTGTGTGCAAACTATTACAAAGTGCAATAAAAACAATTGTTTTTGAAATATTAATCCAAATTTTGAAATTTTCAATGTAACAAGAAAATGTTACAACACCCCAAGTGTTGGTGTAGGTTTGGGTGGTAGAAACACATATTTGGCTACCCACTTACAATATTTGACAAGAAAGATGAAATGGATTTCTACCCCCTCAATTGTTACAAGATTTGCTATTACAACATTCGTTGGTACGACATCAATTGTTACAACATCCACTATAATGGTCATTGTTTCAATAGTAGTAGTAGTTGGGCAGTGGATCCCCCCCATAACATGTTTTTGGGGCTTGAAGCTTGAATTTTGATAAAAGTGTAATGTAAAGACCCCGTGAAATGCGGGTGCGGAGAGAGAGAGTCTACGGTTGTCTGCCCTAAGATAATGTAATTGAATGTAAAGTGTGTCAGCCTACCCATGGTCCGCGGACCATGGGACTGTATAAATAGAGTGAGGCTCTAAGGGTAAAGTTAGTCTTAGCTTGAGAAGTCTTAAGTTTTGGATGATGAATTAACTTTGAGTTTGTAAGTCCAAGTATTAGGTTGTAGTAGTAGGAAGAGGCTCTATAGCTGAGTGTGCAGAGGCCTAGTAGAGTCCATAACTGTGTGCGCCGACCCCTGCAGCTGAGTGCACAGAGCGGAGTTGGTATTTTACTTGGATAGAGAATTAATAAAAGATAAGTTGATTTTGGAATATTCTGTTTCTATGCTTCTATGTATCTCTTTACAATTTATGATTGCACACACTTGTTATAAATGTTGAATGATTAATGAGAATTTTGGGCCCATATAATTAAGTTAAGGTCTATAATAAAAGCATAGTAAGGAATAAGGATATAGAAAACACCTTTGTGCTCTTTACAAAGCTACGCAGAAGCAATTACACAAGTTGTGAAGGACAGACAGCTGCGCAGAGAAGTACAAGCACATAGGTTCGGTTCACAAACTTCCTAGACTTCATTAAGACATCCCTAGGGTGTGGAAACCTGGTTGCAACACCCTCCTATACTAACTTGGGTGAGACCTCAGTCTGCGCACTACAGACTATTGCTGAAAGGTCCGGTAGTTTCTAGATTTGTTTGGCTAAATCACTTTTGAACCTGGGTCAGGCCCCAACAAGCCAACACATGGTTCCATTGCCGGGACCAGGATCTGCCTAAGGGATGTCTGATGTCGTGCCATTGGAACCCAATGAAGAAGGAAATTTAAGAGTGGTTGGATAAGAAAATTCACGAGTTTGTGACACAGGAAAGTAGGGCTCTGCAGGTATCCAAGAAAATGTAGCTAGATCGCTACGTGTATATGGAAATCCATGAGATCTTCTTCACATCCTTTCCTTTTGAACTGTATGAGTGGATCACGAGGTTAGTCAACAGCGAGGGAAGGTGTAAGCTCGACCAACCAATAATGTGGACTCTGGAGTTAGTGCACAGACTAGAGGCATCAAAAGATAAGATCGCACGAGCTATGGACCATTGTCTCGACCGGATAATAAGAGGGTTTATCATTGAGTTCACGGTAGGCATAATTGTGAGCTATAGCGAAGCAGAACAACGTTTTCTCAAGTGACTGCGAGGTAAGTACATTAAATCTTTGAATACTTGGATTAAGATGTTTTTATGTGAAAATCGGGTTATGCGAATACATTAATGTTTGGAACGATGCAGAGTGGAAAGATCTACAAAGGTAGCGAGGGATTAGGAAACAATCCCTTAATTTCACCTTCATGAGAGAGAGAGAGAGGAAGAGCTCGCTTGGGTCTCTCCGAGAAGTGCGGTCAGTTTGATAAGGCATCGCATTCTGTAGTTACCACCTCCACTTACAACATCACCCACTTCACCTCCTTCACCTCCATCTTTATCCACTCCACCTCCACCAAACCCGCAGTTTAGCATGGTGAGTGTGATCAAGCTATTCGTATTCATAGGAGTAGGGAATGAGGATTCAGACTAGTTCTGGTTCATGGTAAGAGCAGTTTGGGAAGTGCAAGTGGTCACGGATGACAACATTCGGAAGGATACATTGGTAAGAACTATAGGATCGCGTGTTGACATGGCATATCAAGCACTCTAATGATCACCCAAATGCAGGAATAACAGAAATCCAGAATGCGCTGAATAGAGAATTTAGCAAGACAAAATCAGAGACATTCAATCATTGGATTTAAAGAGATCGCGATGCTTCCAGGTGAGACCCCTTGGGATCTGGATCAACGAATGAAGAGCATGATTCACAAGGCTAATATGGTCTCACGGATGCACAACACCACACATGGTTTGTGGCATCTCTAACACCACACCTGAGGATGGGGTTGTCGTAACAGAAACTGTCTACCCAGGCTGAAGCATTGGAAATGGTGATGAGGTTACATGAGACACCAATACAAGATCCAGGGTTGGGAGTTCAACAAATCCACACACAACTACAGAATCTCTACCTGGAAATGTAGAGCTTGAAGCAGGATAGGGCATTGTGATCGAAGGCACGTGAGGAAGTGTGGTGCATAAAATGCAAAGGCCAGGACCATGACAAGGATCACTGTCCGGTATTCGCGAACTACTTGGTAGGAGGGGGTCCAATGCCATTGAGATTGGAGGCACATACAAGGCTGAATGCAACACCTGTACTATGGTGTGCGATATATTAGATAGGAGGAAAGCACACGACAGATAATTGTCATTTGTTGCAAAAGTATACAATGACACCCCAACAACTATTTTATAATTTCTATAGGTTAGTGGGCCATGATGAGCGTACTTGTCAAAGCTACGAGTTAATGATGGATCGAACCCAATCCCATCAGATGCAGGCATAAATGTGAACTCTCGACCCAGTGGTGGGAATGGCGCGTAGTGGATTTCAGGGATGAGGTCGAGGACGAGGAGGAATGGGGCCAGGAAGGGGCCACAGAGAGTTAATTTGTCACAATTGCGGAGGACCAGGGCACTACGCCCATGATTGTACCAACTTGATGAGAGTATCTTGTTCATACTGTGCTCAGTTTGATCATGAAATAGTAGATTGTCCTACACTGATCACACATATGTGCGAGAAAGGGGTACACCAGCCTACTCTAACTCAAAATATTCAAATGATGAGGTCTGAACTGTGCGAGGAAGACCCAAATGTGAATGTAGTGCTCAGAAGCAGTGTGACTACAGGGGAAGATAAGGGGAAGTAGCCTGAGGAAGATACATGGGTTCGCAAGGACCCTACAAAGGAACCTAAGTTTGACTTAGAATGCGCAAAGAAGACGTTCATGGAAGCTAAGAAGAGCTTTGCAGAGGTCTCCACTTCAGGTAGTGAGGATCAACCAGAGACAGGGATGGATCCTTCTATGCTTACTACCTTTTTGGAGACATGCATGAAACTATTGCACGACAATAAGGCAGTTAAGGGACTACAGGAGTTGATCACTAGGTGTGCAGGGTCAGGGGAACTGTGCGTAGTCTGGAAACTAGGAAAGCATGCATTGCGCACCGGGAGCCAAATGAGATTGATGGTATATATTGGCAAGTATGAAATGGATTAGGTAATCCTAGACTTGGGTTCGGACATGAATGTTTTACCAAAGCAGATATGTGAACGCATGGGCAGGCCCGTGTTACAGTGTTTCCCTATTCAATTATGAATGGCGAACCAACAGAAGATTTTTCCCATGGGATAGTTGCAATGGGTAAGAGTTGATATCGAAGGTGCGAGCACACATACGGACTTTGAAGTAATAGAGATTGTCGATGACAACAACCTTTATCCCGTGTTTCTAGGAATATGCTAGGCCATTGATATGAATGGAGTCATCAACCTGAAGAAGCAGAAGATGATATGCGTAGTCATTTCGCTAAACCTAGCCGAAGGAGCGTGCCACACCAAACCTATGCGCGATGATGGAAGCAATGATGAGGTGGATTGTATCTACAAGATAACTATGTGAGATTAGGATTGGGTGAATTCGATTGCAGATGGAAGGATCTCATGGGAGTGTGCAAGTTCCTGCACCTCAGATTTAGACGAAGAAGACGAACACTGGCACAATCGGTTGAAGGAAGTGAGAATGCTGAATTGCAAAATGATGACTAGATTACTGTGTTGTGTAACAACCCAGGCCCGATATTTGCCAAGATATGATGGATTGAGAACGGTGGATGAATTCTTGAGCAAGTTTGAGAGAAAAGTACTGGAACAACAATGATTAGATGCATTGAAGTGGGCACTGCGTGTGACACCTGCACGCTGGTGGGGAACACATCAAGGAAATTTCAAAAATTGGCACGGCTGTAGGAGGATGATGCACCTATGATTTGGGAAATTGTAACTATGTATAGCAGATAAATACGATGGACACAATGACCTGTGCACACACCTCATGAAATAGACCAAGGCCTATGCAGAAGAACCTTAACCTGAATGGGTATACTTATTCTATCATACCCTGGATGTCATACCCATGAATTGGTATACCGAGACAGAACTTCGACATGGTACGGGCGAATGGGATGTCTTGTGCGAGGGATTTTTTTTAGCATTCACATTTGAAGACTAATGGTCGGATACTGTTGACAATGTGCTGCAAGCCATAAAAGCTGCCATCTTCAAAATACCACAGGAACCATGGGAAGTAGTTCAACCAGCATGGGCAACCCAGTTAAGCAGTGCCCTAGAATTTTATAACATACAAGTAGAGGAGGATGATGACGACCCCTAAAATATTAATATTCCATAAACTGAAGGGTGTCGCAAAGTTCGAGGATCATCAATTGAGGATCCTGACATCACTGCGCCGCTAAAAAAAAGTAGGTAAACATTGGTACAGAAGTGGAGCCGAAGTACATGACACTTGGGGAATATTGGGACGATGCTACGGTAGATATGGTCACTAAGTTACTCTACAAATATCAAGATTTGTTGCCAACCAAAATCATGGACTTAAAGAGGATCATTGGGGGATGATGAAAATCACTCTAAAACCAGATGTGAAGCCAGTTAAGCAAAAACCTTACCATTTGAATCCAAAGTATAAAGAAAAGGTCCGTGAATAATTAGACAAAATGCTTGTAGCTGGAATTATTGAACTAGTGGAAGAATCTGACTGGGTGAGTCCTATGGTAGTATAGGAGAAGAAACAGAAGGATGAAATTAGAATCTGTGTGGACCTCAGAAAGCTTAACGATGCCTATGTTCACGATCCATTCCCGACACTGTTTACAGATGAAGTATTGGAGAATCTTGGCGGTTAGGAAGCTTACTCATTCACGTATGGCTTCTTAGGGTACCATCAGATCAAGATCGTGCCAGAAGATAGGAGAAAGACAACCTTCGCAATCGAATGGGGCTATTTTAAATACACCGTTATGCCCTTTGGACTGAAGAATGCACCAGCGATATTTTCACGCGTAGTGGTGGTCATGTTCAAGGAATACATCCATAAGTTATTGGAGGTCTATCTAGATGATTGGACTGTATTTTGGTTAGTTCAACACCATATAGCGAGCTTATGTTTGATGCTGGATACTTGCCGACAACACCAGATTGTGTTGAATCTTAAAATGTGCACCTTCCTTATCCCCTTTGGAAACCTGCTTGGCCATGTGGTCTGCAAACAAGGTCTGATGATGGATGCTAGGAAGATTGTCGTTATTCTCAATCTGGAAGCACCATGAAGTGTCAAACAACTATAGGCCACTTTGGGGCACAGTGGTTACTATAGAAAGATTATCAAGAGCTATGCACAAATAACAGTGCAAATGGAACAAATATTGAAAAAGGACACTATATATTATTGGAATGATGATTGTAAGAAAAGTTTGGATGTTCTCAAGGAAAAAATGGCATCCACTCCCATCTTGGTTTTTCCAAAGTGGGACATCAAATTTCATGTATGTGTTGATGCGTTCTGTATTGCGTTGGGAGTTGTACTTATGCAGGAAGGCACGGAAGGAGTGGATCACCTGATCGCATTCGCGAGTTAGTGGCTGTCCAAAGCTGAAAAGAACTATTCTACTACTAAGAGCGAAGGATTGGCAATGGTATACGCTTTCCAGAAATACCAACACTATTTACTTGGTGGGCACTTCAAGATGTATATTGATCATTCCGCATTGAAACACATGGTGAACAAGCCTATGTTGGGGGGGCACATATGCAGATGGCTATTACTATTTCAAGAATATGACTTCGAGGTCACCGTAAAGCTAGGATGCCTAAGTGTAGGACCAGATCACTTATCACGAATAGAGACAGGCGAGAAGCCAACAAATTTGGAAGAAGGACTACCTGATGGACAAATCTTTGCAGTGCACATCGTGGACGGCCACTTCGAAGATATAATCCATTTTTTAACTAGAGGGACTACGCCGAAGGAATATTTATTCCAGTAGAAGAGGGAATTGGTGGTACACGCGGTGGACTTTTCTGTCATCGCAGGGCACCTCTACAAAATGGGAAACAATGACATATTGTAAATATATGTACTTGAATTTGAACGAGGACAAATCCTTGCAGAAGCACATGGGGGGGCTGCAGGAGGACACTATGTAGGACGTTTGATGGCATAGAAGATTCTTTGCACTAGGATATGGTGGCCAACCCTACATCAAGATTCGAAAGCATACTGTCGGGCCCGTGACATATGTCAAAGGACTGGGAAACCATCATGAAGGGATGAGATGCCTCTCAATCCACAAATGACGTTGCAGCCATTCGAAAAATGGGTAATCAATTTTTTGGGACCAATCAAACATTAAGGAAATACGGGTGCATGCTACATCATCACCATGATAGAGTACCTGACTTGATGGGCGGAAGCACAGCTGGTTAAGGAATACATGGTTGCCACAGCTGTGAAATTTTTGTTTGACAATGTGTTCACACGGTTTGGATGCCCGAAAATATTAATAAGTGACAGTGGAATGCACTTCCTGAATGAAACTATTAGTGCACTCACCGATGAGTTCCATGTGTATCATCAGCAAAGTACACCATACCATTCGCAAGCTAATGGGATAGTAGAATCATTCAACAAGATTCTAGAGACTGCGCTGACCAAAGTATGTAATGCACAGTGAAATGACTGGGACTTGCACATACCTTCCGTGTTATGGGCATACAGAACCATGTGCAAAAAATTGACATGTTAGACACCTTTCAGGCTTGTCTATGGAATGAAGGAAGTCATGCCAATGGAATACATAGTACCCAGTTTGCAGATAACACAAATTATAGGCATGATGGGGCCGCGAAGCCTTGGAAGAGAGACTCGTGCAATTGGAAGAACTCGAGGAAGAATGGTTTCTGGCGGGATTCCATCAACAAGTCTAGAAACAACATGAGAAACCCTGGCACGATCACCATATCAAGTTGCGCACATTCAAGGTAAACGATTTAGTGTTGTTGTATGACATCAAGTTCAAAAAATTTCCTGGAAAATTCAGAATGCATTGGTTGGGACTGTATGTGGTACAGGAGGTCACAGACGAAGGCGCAGTCAAGCTAGTCAAACTTAATGGAGAATCCTTCCCAGGAAGAGTAAATGGTAGGTTCCTGAAGCCCTACATGGGTGGGTTGGCTGTCTGACTAACCAACTGAAGCATAGTCTTTGCGATTCGAGAAGCTGGACAAAGTTGTGGGACTATAAACGTAGGTACTAGAAGCCGACATCAAAGTAGAGAATCAGTCAGACATAGATGATTCAGAAGCAGAAATGGAGCATATCCAGACGACGACACCATGGTGAGTTGTGGACCTTCGCATCGCACAAGCACAGTTGGATGGACTTCGCGTAAGGATCGCCACACCAGTAGAGTGACTCAGGACGAGTCACAATGATTATGTTAGGGGCTTGTTGGGTAGCGGATCCCCCCATAACATGTTTTTGGCTTGAAGCGTGAGTTTTGATAAAAGTGTAATGTAAAGACCCCATGAAATGCAAGTGCGAGAGTTTAGGGTTGTCCTCCCTAAGATAATGTAATTGAATGTAAAGTGTGTTGGCCTACCCATGGTACGCGGACCATGGGATTGTATAAATAGAGCGAGGCTCTAAGGGTAAAGTCAGTCTAGCTTTGAGAAGTCTTAAGTTTGGGATGATGAATTAGCTCTGAGTCTGTAAGTCTGAGTCTTAGGTTGTAGTAGTAGCAAGAGGCTTTGCAGCTAAGTGTGTAGAGGCTAGGTAGATTCTGTAGCTACGTGCATAGACCCTTGCAGTTGAGTGCACAGGGCGGAGTTGGGATTGTACTTGGACAAAGAATTAATAAAAGATAAGTTGATTTTGGAATATTTTGTGTCTATGCTTCTATTATATTTATGCATCTCTTTACAGTTTATGATTGCGCGCACTTGTTATGAATGTTGAATGATTAGTGAGAATATTGGGTCCATATAATTAAGTTAAGATCTATAATAAAAGCACAGTAAGGAATAAGGATCTAGACAACACCTTCACACTCTTTATAGAGCTATGCAGAAGTAGTTGCATAAGTTGCGAAGGATAGACAGTTGCACAGAGCAGCGCAAGCGTGCGAGTTCGGTTTACGAACTTCCCAGACTTCATCAATACATTCCTAGGGTGCAGAAACCTGGTTCCAGCACCCTCCCATACTACCTCGGGTGAGACCTCAGTCCCTGCACCAAGGACTTTTGCCAAAAGGGCTGGTAGTTTCAAGATTTGTTTGGCTAAATCACTTCTGAACCTGGGTCAAGCCCCAACAAGCCAACACTAGTTGTTATAGCATCAAATTTTACAACAATTTCAACATTTTCAATAGTAATGGGTGTTACAACATCAAATGCTACAACATTTTCAACATATTTAACATTGACATGCTATTATGGAAACTATTGTTACAACATTTGTTGTTACAACATCCACTGTTACAACATATAATTTTCAATTTGTTGTTAACTATGTTTTTGATTCTTAATTTGTTTTCTTGATCCCACAAGTTATGGTGTAGTTTTTGGTCACAGAAACACATCTTTGGCTACCTAATTTCAAGCTTTGACAAGAAAGAATATTAAATGGCTTGTTGTTACAGCATCTGTTGTTACCTATGTTTTTTCTTCTCAATTTTTTTTGTTGATCTCACAAGTGCTGGTGTAGTGTTGTGTGGTAGAAAAACCTCTTTGGCTACCCACTTTCAATCTTTGACAAGAAAGATGAAATGGATTTCTACCCCCTCAATTTTGTCCTCAAGGTGCTACACCTCCTTCAAGGATACAAATTTAGTTGCTTCGATAACATATGATCCATAAAAAGTAGGACTATGGCATGTTTATATCATCAACATGGATCATTGTTAAAATAAATATAAAAGAAAACAATGATGTTTCTAAAACTCAATGATTGTTTCCAATGAAATTTATTAATCAGTTGTCAACGCAATTCATTTACAAATCCGAAACTTTGTCAAGTTGAGTTCAAGGGTCCTTTTTTATTCCAAGCAACTTAAAGGATCCTACCCATGATGCATTGTTGTAATTCATGTAATCAATGATCAACCTTCGACTTGTATACAATTGACCAAAGTAAACATTTGTTGCGATCAATGCTCTTGATCAACACGTTAAAACATGTAGCAAGAAAGGCTCAATTTGACTTTAGCCTTAGTCAAATTTAGTAAATCAATTTTCCACATTAGCAAGATAACTTGGAGGTAGTTAACTAGTTTGTGACATGGCTCTTATCACTCAGTTATCCCAATAAATTTTAGTTAGGGGCTTAGAGTTCAATCATGTGTTGATTACTAAATTTTAGCAATCTAGTTCAGTTATTTTTATTTGTATTTAGTTAATTGATCTATAATTATTGATAGAGTCAGTTGAAGGTCAGTTGTGTAGTGGGACAATAGTCTAACTCAGAGATCTGTGAATTCACTAATCAATTGACCCAAAATAGCTTATGAATGCATGGAAATCAAACTACTTAGTTGAGGTGGAGGAGACAAAGGCTAGTGTAACATGAGTTGTATACTAGTTGAGTGTATAATCGTTGCATGCAGTCAGGAGATCAATTCCTTGGGAATTGTGTAAGGAAATAGGGATTTCCCTATTGTTTATGAGCTCGAACTTGCTCAGATTTGTGCAACGAAATAAGAGGCTGGAGGAGTATAAAATTGGCTAAGTGTTGGCTAGAGGCTCTCATTCATCAGAGAGACTAATTATTCTTTTATAGGTTGTGCTTGGAGTTGGAGCAAGCAATTGTAATAGTTTCTCTATTCAACTAATTAATACAAAGAGGCTTGAGGGGATTTTCCTAGTTAGGTTCCCCTAGAAATTACTGTGTAGTTTTGGTTTTGTCACTGTGTACTTATGGTTTTGCTTGTTGCATGTCTATGCATGTTGTTATGAATTGTGATTTCTATTCTGTAGATTAGTAGATTAGAATTGTGTCTCTTGGTTCAGTTCGAAATATTGAGTAGCTGCAATTTCTGTCAACCACATAAACTCCTTGTCAGCAAAGTCCATTTGCTAGGCTGCACACTATTAGTATCACAATTGGTCACAATAATTATAGGGTATATTTATCCTTATATCTTTGTTCATCACGGTTATGGGTTAACCACGAAAAACCCTTCTCTTCAATGACTCTTCATATTCAACAAAGGCTTCTTAGGAGGGAACTTCATGCAATGGGGATCATTGCTTCTTAAGGAGGGAGGAATGATCCGAATGGAAAATGGTATTCACACATGGTATTCATCCACCCATGGAATTTACCCATGGTATTGTAAGTGGCATCCACCCATGGTATTCATCAACCCATGGTATTTATCCATCCATGGAATTAACCAATGGTATTGTAAGTGGCATCCACCTATGGTATTCATTCACCCATGGTATTGTAAGTGACATCAGCCCATGGTATTCATTCACCCATGGTATTTACTCACCCATGGAACTTACCTGTTGTATTGTAAACAAAAAATGCTATAAATAATAAGTCACATTTTGTAAAAGGACAGATTTTCCAACACAATGTAGGCTTTATAGCTATTATCTGTT
>APFE030846956.1:0-11752 GCA_000404065.3 Pinus taeda
TCGAGAAATGAATTTTGACAATGTAGCTTTTATTTGAGTTATAATGATCTTAGAAATCATTTTATCTATAGTACTGCAAAATGAGATGGGCTTGTAATGAGAAAGTTGTAGTATTTGTAACTTTAGGGATAATAGTGATGAAGATAGCATTTAATGAACCAAAGAGAGAAAACGATTCTGAGACTCCTCTGCCATTGATAGAAGATCCTACCCCATGATATCCATGAAGTGAAGGAATAATTTGACAAACCACCCGCCCAGACCCGAGCTCTTGTCCCTGAACCCCAACTTTAAAACTAATGTCAATTCATCATATGTGATCGACCTCCCTATATAATCACTTTACTCGACACAAAATATTTTTGAATACAATTGAATGTATCCCATATGGTTTTCTATATCCATCTCGACTCTAGCGCAATATTGGTTACCAAAATATCAGAGAATCTCTTGATGTAAATCTCTCTGAGACATCCATGAGACCTAAATGGAATTTCTCTCCTTTTAATGGCATGATTATTGAATTTTTTTGTATTTTTATGTGAAACATTCACATACTACTTAAATTATATTTGTAAACTAGCATTGTCTCTATGCATAAACTAACCTCAAATTACCAATATTACAACTTAATTCTCACGCACCTCTTTTTTACCATAAACATGATATATTGTAAATTTCCCATCCATATTTTCAATCCTCCCTGGAAGATTAGTTTCAAGGGAATATATGGTTCTCATCATATCCACATCTTTTCAATCACATTAAGATTAGTTTCAAGGGAATATATGGTACTTACCATATCCAGTAGGACATGGTAGGAGGGCAATCTCACTCAAATTTGTGTGGCTAACAAAAAGAACATGAAGAACATGAAGGAAAATGAAACGTACTCTCATGTCTCGACAAAGGAATGGATAATACTAAGGATATGGTAGGAGGTATTTCATTCAAATTTGTGTTTCTTAAGGAATGTGAAACGTACTTCCATGGCTTGACAAAGGAATAGGAAAGAATAAAATGATAGTTTAACCACATTCATTTAAAACGTAGATATACATAACTTTCAAATCATTATTGTAGCTATATTTTATATTTAAATAAAACAAATGGGAGGTGAGATTCAGTGTATAAGGAAGACCTATATTTATTATAGTCTTTCAAATCAAGATAATTAATTAGATGATATTTCAAATCAAGATGACATGTAATTGTCTTTCACTAATTTATTTATTTCTAGCATGGTATGGGCAAGACACTTCAATCTATTTTGTAATGGTGAAACATTTGAGTTTAAGAGGTATATATAAAATGTTTTATTAAAATTTTAATTCCATAACAAAAGACACTTCATTACATATGTTTGCACAAGTGTGAATATGGATTTTAGTAAAGAATTTTTAATATGCTATTGAACCTGGAAACTTGATATTTATTTGTTTATTTGTTTTTATGTTTGTTTGATTATATATTTGGAAAATGGATAATTTTACATTTAATTTCATAAATAATTCGTTAAAAATTGATGTTTATTGGGTTAAATAAATAATTCGTTAAAAATTGATGTTTATTGGGTTAAATTAATAATTGCATGGCGTATTTTTTAACATTGTGTTTTTTATCATTTTAGATTAGATAATTGGTTGATAAGTAGTATTTTTATAAATTAAAATTTTAATTCTAGATTGGTGATTTTACTAAAAAGCTTGATCCAAATTCTGAGTGTTAGTTGTGTTTCCACTTAATTTCTTACTTTTAGTTATTTGCATATTTAGTATAGATTTAGGTTGGTTTTTTTCTATCGATGAAAAAGCACTAACTTGTATATAATTTCAATTTACTGCAATTTTGGTGTTTCATGTACTAGTTTGCCTCACTAATGTACAATTTGCACAATAGTTCCTTCCATATTTTCATGGCTTTCATAAGTGTTCCCTTGCAAGTCTCATGCATCATCTTTGTGTAACCATTGCACAACCTCACCATATCATAGCAAAAGTTATTTATTTTATTACCCAACAATTATGAAAATTACACCACTAACATAGTTAATACTTGCACGACTTTCATGAATTATATTTTCTAGAAGCATATGGCTTATTTTTGTAACTTGGTGTTATCTCAAAATCAGGTCCTAATAGGCTGCTGATTAGGTTGACTTTAAGTAACTATTTCAAACCTACTTTAGGCTGAGGCTTAGCCTCCTCAACCTGAGAGGGTTCTCTCAAAAAGGGGTTAATGATTTTGATTATAGTTAAGATGGCTAACTCTTGTGAAATAACTGTAAGAATCTGAGTGGTGGAAATACATTTAACAACTATCCGTTGGGCTTATGGAGTCAACAACATCTCAATATGACAATGAATTCAACCTTACATAGAAGTCAGGGCATTCAACATTTAAAATATTCAGAATATAACAACTCATATAGGACCACACAGTCTATGAATGCATACAGGAAGTCAGAGCACCTCAAGTGAATTCTGAGTGATTACACTTCATACCACTGCAAGAATTAGGAAAAGGAAAAAATCACACATTCTGAACATAAAATCCCTCATGAATCCTGAGAAGTAAAGCCAAACATGTATTATCAAAACAGAGTTTTACATAAGCCAAATATCAGCCCTTTTCATAAAATTTCCAACCCTGAGTACATTGCTGCTTCAGCTATATATAGAGGTCTTATTCTATCTGATTGAGATTCCTCCTCAAGCATGAGGGGAACTCGAGAACTACTTCTATTACTGACAGTTATTAAACTTTAACTACTTAATAAATACCACAAACTGTTAACTGGAGTTTTTAGAGATCTAAATCAAATAGGACTCTAACTTCATATTACATGAATAATGGCTTTGATTAGGATCATCTCTTTCTTTGACATCTGGTTCTCTTTCAGTTTGGCTGAGATGGGTGTTCAATGCTCCACGATGATCTTGTATGCCGTATCCTCTCCACTGTTCAGAAATATAGGAAACTATCCTTGCTTCTCGGTTTTATGGTTTTCAAATCCACAAAAGCCGGTCTTTCATCTTTGCTTTCCAAAACGTGACGTGTGGCCACGTCTATTGATGTGTTGTCCATTGTTTTTAAAACATGACTATTGATGTGTTGTTTACTGTTTTCAAAACCAAAAAACGCATTCAGGCTATCTGAACCGTGCTTCAACTGCTCATGTTATGACAAAATGCAAATTTGGATCCAAACCATTTTTCTCCACTTGTCTTAGTCTGATTGATTGCTGTAGCTTTAGATGTCTCCTTGCATACATTTATCCTTCAAAATTTTCCCGCTTCTGCTTCAAAATTGGTTGATTTATATTGGAACCATCACCTTTAGCAGTTTCGTAGCGCGCTACGAAACTGCTGAGTTGTTTAAAAGACATTGTTATTAAACCAAAAATTTTATTAATCGAACACTTTGTTGCCAAAACTTCCTTTAAACTTTCCAAAACTAAATGGACATTTGGGATCCTTCAAGAAGGTGAGATCAAGCAAACTCATCAAAATTCAAAACATAATCTTACTTGAAATGTGACTTCATTTAGAAGGTTCTTTTAGCTTACTTAACTGTGCCTTTAGATCTTCTATTTGTCTCTTCATAACCTTATTCCCAGCTCTCAGCTGCATATTAATCATCCTGATGTACTTGTCTTCTTTGATTGCCGGCACTGTCCAAGTATGAAATTGCGTATCAGTCAACCACCTCTACAGCTGCATTCTCCTCCCATAGGGTTTTAATTCTGTAATAATTAGCTTGTATGACTGCATGTCTTCTAGCAGATTTCTTCAATTTGGTAATCTCATGCTTAGCTGATTCCAACTTGCTTTTTAGGTTTGCTACATTGTCTTTTTTGGATGTGGCAACTGTTTTGCCTGTGTTCTTTCTTTGCTGGCATTGTGTCTCTTCCCCTATTTCCTTTGTTCTTGGTGGTGCCTCCTGTACTTGCTGAAATCTTCTTGTTATAGGTCTCCTGGGTTTAAAAACAAATTGTTCAACTTGCTCATCAAATTTAAGCCTTTTTGAGGCTTTGGTTTTCTTTGTACTCTCTTTTTCTAACTGCATCAATTCATCTTGAACTAGTATGGATTCCTCAAAATCAATAGCCTGCAATAAGTCATTTAGACTTCCCTTTGAAACTGGACTTTCTTCAACTGCTACTGCTTTACCTTTTTCTTTAGTCATCTGACTTCTTGTTCTTCTCCTTGAGACTACTTCAGCTACGCTTGTTTCAGGTACAGTATTTTTAACATGGGCTTTTTCCTTAGTTGATTACTGAGGTGTGTCTTGAATGATGAGTGGCCATACTGGCTCTCTCACTTGTTTCTTTGCTTGTAATTTTGGAACTCTCTTAGCTCTTGATTCTGTTTGGAGATCCGCCATTGTGAGATCTTTTGCAGGCATAGGACTGAGGCCAATCTGGCTTTTGAAACCAACCATAAAAATAAATGAATTCCAATCTTTGCCTACCTTTTGAAGCTCATCTAAGACCATTAGTTTAATCAAACCATGATGAAACAAAGAGGTTTCACAATCCTCTTTCCTCAATTTTACTTTATCACACATCTTACTCAAACTACGGAATAGATAAAAAGGTAGATCAATGGAAACCTTCCCTGTGAAATGCAAAAGGAGCTTAAAATGGTACGAATACACCTTGTTATACCTTCCTTCGCAAGTCAAGTATTTTTGAATGCAGGTGAGTAAATGTGCATAATATTCTTTGACATAACTCCTGGGCACTGACTTACTTAAATCTGCATTTACAAACTCTTTCTTTAAAAACTCCTTGCAAGGATTCATGTCAAATTTGAAATTTTTAAACCATTCCTCTTGTCCTCGTGGAATCTCTGTCACAGTGGATATTATCTCTGGCGAGACCTGCAATTCTATCATAGCTACCTTTGAATTCAAGCCTGTGAAATTAAGCGCAAATTCTTTGGTTACCTGTGCATGTCCTCCTTGTAACTTCTTGCAAAAATTCCAGCACCCGGCTTTTTTGAATGCTTTCTCCACCTCTTTATTCCTTAGTGTTATTCCAAGCCTTCAGGCTCGTTCCTTAGACATTTGCCGGATCTGTGTTCCTTTTTCTCCATTGATCTCTCCAAAGATTTGCAAACAATGACTACTAGCTCTGGTTTGAATTGTAACTCAACTTCTTTTAGAATTCTGCCTCGCTTGATCATACTTGTATATGAACTTGAAATCTTGCCGTGTAAAATCTCTCAAATTGCAATCTTGCAGATTTGTTATTCATGCAAGATTAACAACCATCATTAAGATTTATGCATGGTGGCCTTTCTTGGAAATGATGATTCGTGCGTATCAACAGATCTAATGGTGGTTATAATGGCAATGAGGGGTGGAACGTGATAAGAGGAGTACATGAACTGACATGAGATGACACAGCCTGTGATTCATCTAACGGATTTGACATTTCGGGAAAGATTCGCTGCAAAATGTACGAATCCCTGATTTCGCAGCGCGGTTAGTTTGAAATTTGAATAATGCGCTGCGGAATTGCCTAATAGGGTTTGCGCTGCAAAACTGCTAAACTATAAAAGCGCTGCGAAAACACTTTAATAGTATGCATGCGCTACGCAATTACCAAAAGACTTGGTGATGGATAACAAGATGACACGTGGCTATGAAACAATGGTGGATGGAGGAGAACCAATGGTAGATAGGAATAAACTTGACTCATGACCTCTTAAAACTTCAGACTCTAAGGAAAAACAAAATTAAAACAACATAGACTAGCACTGACCTTTGTCATCGGGCTAGGATGAAAAGTTACATATATCAGATCTCTTTTTTAAAGTGATAACACTTGGTAAGCTAAATTCAAATTTCCAGAAATTACTCATTAACATAACATCATTTTTTTTTTAATATTTTTTTGGCACATTAAAAATTCAAAAAATGTTAAGGTAATGAACAAAAAGGAAGAAGTTTTAGTACTTATCACTTTTATTGTTACTTTAATATGTTATGTACTTATGCTTTCAACATTATTTCAACACCTGTTATTTTTGTTATTAAACACAGTTGCACACAATAAAGGACCTAAATTTTTTTTCAATTGAAATATGCTCTTTGTCTTGCACTCACAAGTGATCTTGGTGGATGGAAAACAATCGAAGGCCTAAGGTACCTATGTTTCAATCCAATTTGTTGTTCATTACTTAACTCTTGTTCAAAAAATAAAACGATTTAGCTAGCTAAAGAATAAACTTATTTCAAGTACTTAAGTCTTTCAATTCTTTCCTAATAATTTTGTTTCAATTTATTTCATCCAAAATTTCATTTATGGAATTATTACAACATTTTTCATTTACATTATTATTCACTTTTACAGAATAAAAAAATGACCTTATGACTCCTCTTTCAGAATATGTTTTTCACCTTTAACTCACAAATGATTTGGGTGAATTAAAAGTGAACAAAAGTTTAGCATACCTCCTATGCACATCATAATCAAACAAACAATGATTCATGATGCCAAGATTATCTATGTAACAATAAAACAACTTAATCATATAACTAACTTAATTTTTCCATGAAAGTCACAAAATAATTTATAGTATAAGTTATGATTGTGGGCATAGGTATCCAGATAACTCCTTATAATTATTTATTTATTATATTTATATTTATATTATTTTATTTTATTTTTATTTATTTTATTATTTTATTTTATATTTATTTAATTTATTTATTTATTTATTTTATTTTATTTATTTTATTATTTATTTTTATTTTTGAATAAGCGCTAATTCTATTAAAAAAAGGGGTAAAAATATTTACAGTGAGGTCTACGCCTCAGAGGGCCAGTTTCTCGGCCCTCAGCAAAAAAACCATTTGTCAGGGAGAGACCTCTGTGCCTGTGAGAGAGAAGCTTGCTCAGGTCAGCAGAGAGAGTGAAACCATTACAAAAATACTTCTTGCTTGCAAGAGATGCCAAGCAGAGGAAGTCAACCACTAGAAATCTTCGATTAGTCACGAGAGCGGGTGTAAACCATGAGTCCCAACAAAAAACAAACATGGGCTGAGGTAGGCCTCAGCATTACATTAAGCATATCAGAAAAGGAGAAAAAACCTGCGGAAGAGAGGAGAGAGGTTCCAAAAAAACTAAGCTGAGGCATCGACCCAACTGAAGAGGAGCTTACTCGCTCGAGGTCTGTGGGTCGAAGCTCCTAGCTGTCTGCATTTCCGGAGCTGCTGGCTGAGAAGCCTTGTCGTCCTCCGTTGCACCTTCCTCGGACTGATTGATCAGGTGCAGAATGCCAAAGTTATGCTGGACAGGGCCACAAGCCACTACCTCGTCTTCTGCCACTGTTGGAGAGCGAACAACCTCAACATTCTTCGGAGAATCTTCCTGCATGTGCATGGCTGTTGAAATTGGATTTTCCCCAGTGTCGTGAGAAAGGCTTTCCTCAGGGGACGGGGTAGTGGAAGAACTGATGGGCTCAATAGGCATTTCTGCCTCTTCCGACACCATGATTGTAGTGGTGAATGTAATAATGGGCTGGTTGAGACGGCTCCGAAAAGTGAAGCGCGAATTCTGGAATGAGGAATTGGGCGCAGGCCTGGAGGGGGTGGGAGGAGGCGAAGATGGGGAGGCAGACGATATGGGAATGATGAGCGGAGAGGGAGATGGACGGGCACGTACTCTGGAGGCTGAGGAACTTCCTCTGCGAGGCACTCCGCGACTTCGAGTCATATTTTCCCCAAAAGCCTTGCCGCAGACGCTCTGCAGAATGACAGTGGGAGACCAGGGAGGAACAGACGCTGAGGGATCGACCTCTGGCTGAACAAACTGGAGGTCGAGCTGACAAAGGGAATGATGCAGAGAATGTTTGCATTTGAGCGGAGAGGACGCCATTATATCGCTGGAGGGCTGCAAGGTCGAGCCGCGGGGAGGCTTTAATGCGTTTGCAATCAACTGAACAGCATAAATGTCTGAAGGGACCTCCGCACAGTAACCCGCCATATTACATTGAATGGCCTTCATCGAAAACTGGATGTATTAACTCTCTGCAACGTCCGTCCAAGTGCCGATCCGGCTGCCTAACACTGGGCACGCATGGAGAGTGAGGTGTCGGTACTGGGAGATCACCCGGATCCGGGGTGATAACTCCCTATAATTACTACTCAAATGAAACATACTTGTTATCCTAGAATGCCAAGGTTGGGCTCAATAATTTCACAAATTCACTACCTCTTTCAAGCTACATTTTAACCCCCAACTATTAAATACCAATACACCCTTGCGATGATTCATGGGGAGCTATCATATGTTAGGTATGTGTTATATTTTTTGCATGACTAGCTCCATGCATTGTACATTATGTTTGGTGCAACACCCCTTAATTATTTTTTAGGGCAGTTGTTGGTGTTCATTTATGGTGGTTTTGTACACAAAGTTTTAGCTAAAGCAATTTTGTCGTACATGGTAGTTTTCCCCATTGTTTTGTAGTTTTGGTTAAGTATGGTTGTATTCTAACCGATGGTAAATGCATTGATAACTCATGATGATGTGATATATCATCACACACACACACACACACACACACACACATATTTATTGTAACACTATATAGAATAATATATATTGAAAAATATTGCTTGTTTCCCCAGTTTTGGGTTTTCCAAGATAAAATATTTGTGTATAAGTGTGTGTTTTCCATTGCATCTTTTCTATGTTAATTAAGAAGATATTTGCAACAATTAATTGTATATGGTTAAAACCTACATAATAGTATCAAAAATTAGGTTTCTCACTAGGTGGTTTTTGTGGGATTTCCAGAGTACTTGAGACATATAGTTGTTTTCATCTTGTACTTACCCTAAGAACACTTCATTTTAACTATTTCTATCACAATTCCACTTTTTGTCTTCTATGGTTTTATGTCCATTTATCAAGAGCAATGTAAAGTACTGGCTAAAATTTGAGTGGAATATTGTGTTGAAATTGTGATTGTCATTGATGTCAAAGTTAACAAAGATGGCAAAGCTTGGTAAAGGATGACATAAGGTGACTACAAGATGAACAAATCATAGTGAAATGGTGCAAAGAATTTGAGGTCAATTCTTGGATAAAAGATTATCCCCATTATATGTGGAACGCACTCAAATGGATAGATCTATGAAAGAGCTTTCCAGTGGTATATGGAAGTTTGAAAATGGTCTCCTAGATCATAAGTTATGACCAGTCAAAGTTGAAGAAACCTAAAAGTTAAATGTGCCAAGTTAAAGTTGGTTGGAGGACCTTTTGGTGCATGTTTAAGTTTGGAACACAACCACATATGACAGAGATGGTTGACGAAGCAACTATCCAAAGCCCCGTGAAATTTTGGTAGACAACAATGCAACATGAAGCAATTTTATTGGCCCATGGTGGAGGCCCCACTTGGCATCTCATCTCGATAGGAGTAGCCCATAAGATTTTAAAGAATGTATAGAAGAGGTGTCCAAGATGACACAATCCTTGTAGGTGGTGAGAGTTAAATGATGGGCAAGTCCAGTGGTGGATCGGACCCCATGCACCCATCGACGCATCAGAGACAGTTCCAATGGGTCAACATGTGAAGGATTTAACACACAAGGGGGTGTTAGAATGGGTAGTTTTCCCATACCACCGATCTCATGATCAATGACGGAGATTGATTCTAACACCCTCCCCCCTCAATACCACAAACTGTGAAAAAGGGTTGTTGACACCTAATCATCAGGACTGGGTGAATGTAATTAATTTAAATAAATAATAAGAAATATGAATAGTCATCAGGAGATGAAGTGAACAGTCTCTCCCTCATGTGTATAATAAAGACCAACCTGAAGGAATAATATACGAATTGATTTGGTGGAGTTACTGCCTGGCCTGACATGGTATCAGAGCCATCTCCTGAAATTAGTCTTTATGTAACTCCTAGTGTCTCAGTGTTAGTTTTCTACCTATATTCTGCCTGGTTGCCTAAAGCCTGCTCCAGGCAGTGTCATATATGTGTTTCTTTGTCAAGTCCATGCCCTTTGTCATATGTGTTTTTTCAAATGAACGCTGAACACTGTGGTATGAACACTGGTGTTCTTAAAGGTGGACGTCGATGAAACGACTGAGGTGAGTGAAAAATGGTATGTTCAAGCAATGCCAACCTTCACTTTCATAAAAGATGGGAAACAAATTGACAAGCTTGTTAGACTCAATCAACCGTAGTTGGAGAAGAAAGTTTTAAACTGTGTCGCCATGACTCAGCCTACCTGAAATCATCTTCATGAGTATTTATGTATGTTTCGTTGATACTTGAAGTTGCATCAGAAGCTAAACCATGACTATAGAGGTTAATAACCTGGCCGTTTGTGTCTGTAATATGTATTAGATAATGTGTAATAGTTTTCATTTAGTATGCTTATGATGCTCTTGGTATGAATGCCATTATGAACGTTGTCATGAACGCTGATGCTCCTGTGCATACATCCCAAGTTAGCAGCAACGACTACGTGAAGAGTGCAGACATTCGTCTTGTTGGGCGCCACTCAGAAGTTTATGAGCCTTGTGTTGATTCATTTGCAATTGTAGATGCCCTACTCATAGGAATGCGTCAATAGCCTCATCAGTAGAGGTGGATAGGAATGCAATGAGGATTTGAGAAAAAGAAGAACATGCAGTTGTCAAAATTGATCCGGCTGATGTAGATCTGATTGCAACTGAGCTTGAGTTGGACAAGAAAGTGGCTGAGAGGACATTGCGAGAACATAAGGGTGATGCAGTAGCAACTATACAGTGTTTGCTTCATTGATAAAGCTCATTTTCGTCTTTAAAGAAGATAGTAAACTCAATAAATATAGCTGCATTGTATCCTAGAAGCTTGCAAAGGAACAATTTCAGAGAAGTTAAGGTTATGTTGAAGACTTCCAATTAACTTTTATAGACTGACTCATTTGTGGAATTGCTTATACAAGTCTCAGTAGTTTTCTATAGATTCCTTTGACATCACAGACAATAATTGCGAAGATGAAAATAATTTGTTCAAATATATATTTGATATTTTTTGTGAATTTGGATTGAGATAGATTTGAAGATAAATTATTCTGCATACATTTGTCTCCATATATCATATATCATAATCAATTTTTTAGCAGCAGAAGTTTTTTTTCTCCACAAAAGCACATTTTTGCGAGCAAAAGTATTTTTACATCACTCATATTTTACAATGCATTCAATCATATCCATTGTGGGAATAGTTCTCACTGGTAAGGAGAACTATCCTGAGTGGTCCAGGATGATAATGCACACCCTCATTTTCAATTAGTTGTGGAAAAGAGTGTGTATTGGAGATGGAGACAAAGAACTAGAACAACCTACCTCAGACAAAGAGCTCGCCATTTGGGAAAATAAGAACAACTAAGCTTATGCATTAATTGTAGCATCTGTAAATGAAGAGGTGAGTCGCCATATTTTTCCATTTTCAACTGCTTTCAAAGCCTTACAAAAGTTGAAAGAACTCTATGACTCACATTCTGCACTTGAAGTTGTTCAACTCATGATTAAACTCTTCACTCTTGAATTACAAAATAATGATCCTCTTGCTCTTACATCCGAAGTAAAATCTATAATGCATGATATCAAATCCACTAAGGTTGAATTGGATATTCCTATTATCGCTTTTCTAAAGGCACTTTATCCTACTTACTCTAAGTATCTTGACTCATTGCAAGCAAATGGAAATTTCAAAGATATTACCTTTGA
>APFE030846958.1:0-15680 GCA_000404065.3 Pinus taeda
TTGGGTATAAGGATGGTTTAAAGGGTTATAAGCTTTGGAACCTAGTAACAAGGAAGGTTGTGTACAGCTGAGATGTGTTGTTTAGAGAGGTGAAAGATGTTATTAAACATGAAGTCCAACCAAAGGAGCTTGAGAAGATAGAGCTTGATCTAAAGGAGGAAGAATCGAACTCTATAGAAGAGGAAGAATCAGAAGATGAAGAACCACATACTTCGGGTGTGAGAAGATCACTTCGAGAAAGAAGGCAGACAGAAAGGTATAATCCATCTGCTTTCTATTCAAATTTTGCTTTATCTATTATCGATGATGATCCTAGAACTGTGAAGGAAGCAATAGATTCAGAAGATGGAAAACTCTGGAAAGAGGCCATGGTTGATGAAATGGCATCTTTTCACAAAAATGAGGATTGGATCTGGTGGAGTTGCCAGCTGGAAGGAAACCCATTGGTAGCAAATGGGTGTTCAAGAAGAAGAAAAATGCAGAAGGAAAGGTGGAGAAATACAAAGCTCGATTGGTAGCAAAAGGTTACTCCGAGGTCCAGGGAATTGATTTTGGTAATATTTTTTCTCCTATTGCCAAGGTAAATTCTATTAGATTACTTTTATTTGTTGCTGCTGCTTTTGATTTTGAGGTAGAACAAATGGATATGAAGACAACATTTCCTCACAAGGATCTGGAAGAGGAAATATACATGAAGCAGCCTGAAGGCTTTGCAGTGAAAGGTAAGAAAGAACTGGTATGCAAGTTAAAGAAGTCTCTGTATGGGTTAAAACAGTCACCAAGGATATGGTATCAGAAATTTGATACATTTATATGGGGACTTGGCTTCACCAAAAGCAAAGAAAATCACTGTGTGTATTTTAAATTAATTGGTGACTGTGTTATTTATTTCGTCTTGTATGTGGATGATATGTTGCTGATTGGAAGTGACAAAAAAATTATCTAGGATTTGAAGACCCAATTGTCCTCCAAATTTGACATGAAAGATCTTGGTGCTGTAAACTATTTTTTGGGCATGGAAATTAAAAGAGATCAGGCAAAGAGGAATCTCTAGTTAAATAAGAGGAAGTATGTTGAGACAGTATTGCAAAGATTTAATATGCAGGATAGTAAACTGGTGAAGGTTCCTATTCCTGTAGGTGTAAAATTATCTGCTGAACAGTGTCCCAAGACACAAGAAGAGGAAAAGGACATGTCCTATGTTCCATATGCAAGTGCAATTGGTATCCTGATGTATGCAATAGTCTATACTAGACCAGACTTTGCACATGTAATGGGAGTATTGAGTAGGCTTATGTCAAAACTAGGAAAGGAGCATTGGATACCAGTGAAGCCGGTTTTTAGGTATTTGTGTGGCACTAATGATTATGGTTTGTGCTACCAAGGAAGACCAAGATAGACAGAGTGTTGGATATTCGTGGCTTTGTTGATGCAGGCTGGGCTAGAAATTTGGATCAGAGAAAATCTACAAGTGGGTATGTGTTTAACCTATTTGAAGGTCCAGTCAAGTGGATGAGTAAGAAACAATCTATAGTGGCACTATCAACTACAGAGGCAGAATACAAGACAACCACTCATGCAAGCAAGGAAGTCATTTGGTTGCAGAGATTGTGTTCAAGTATGGGGTTAGTACAGGGAGCTATAAGGATAGACTGTGACAACCAAAGTCCAATTTTCTTGGCAAAGAACCCTGCATATCATTCAAAGAAAAAACACATTGATGTTCAATATCACTTTGTGAGGGATATGATAGAAGACAAAAAGGTGTTGCTGGTAAAGATGGACACTTTGAAGAGTATTATAGATGCATTGACAAAATCGGTGAGCTTTGAGAAGTTCTCTTGGTGTGGAGAAACAATGGGCATTACAGGGCTGGATAAATGACTATGTCCTCTTGTGGCCCCTATGGAAAGAAAACAACAAGTGGGAGAATGTTGGGTTGTGTTATATTCTTTCGACAACTAGCACACGTAGTCAACCGGGGGGTTAGAAGGGGGGCAGAGCCCTCCCTTTGTTGCATCCATTGCATAGCAGGGGGTCACAGAGAGTTGTGCATGATTTTTGCACATGTCTTTGGATGCAATGGTTTTCGGTCTATGGTTTTGGACGTGATGGTTTTCAGTCCATGGTATTGGATGCTTTAGCATGTATAAATATGTATTATAACATTGAAAGGAACATACAAATAATTTCTGTACGCGGTTAAAACCTACAAATAAGGAGTTGTATAAATTTTTATGGTCATTTAGGTATTTATTTATGTAATTTTTCATCTGTAAACTTAGTATTGCAATAGCTAGATGTTGCAATGGAAATTTTCCATTAGCAAGTAAGAAACCACTAAAGTAGAAGCTTCCTCTTTGTACTACACCATTTTTTTGTGCTTTTCTTATGATATGAACATGAGCCTCATTCATGTAGTAGTGTTGACTAGACTAGTGGAATATCATAGGAGGACTTGTTTTGCAGCCCAGGGAACTCGTTGGTAGGCCCTAGGACCTCAACATAGATGGAACATGTGCCATGACCGGAACACAACACTGGCGGCATTGAGTGGCGATGAAAAAATAGATAGATGGGTGTCACACACTGCTCTCAATAAACCAACAATTTCCTCAATACTCAAAGAATTAAATAAGGAGTTGTATAAATTTTGTGGTCATTTAGCTATTTATCTATGTAATTTTCCATATATCATCTTACTCTCGCAATAACCAGATGTTGAAATGGAAATTTTCCATCAGCAAGTAAGAAACCACTAAAGTAGAAACTTCATCTTTGTACTCCAACATTTTTTTGTGTTTTTCTTGTGCTATGAACATTATCCTCACTCCTCTAGTAGTGTTGACTAGACTAATGGAATATCATAAGAGGACTCATTTTGTAGCCCGAGGAACTTGTTGCTAGGCTCTAGGACCTCAACATAGATTGAACATGTGCCCTCATAGGAACCCAGCACTAGCGGCGCTGAGTGGCAGTGAAAAATCAGATAGACGAGCGTGACACACTTGAGGCAAGGTTTTTCAACACTTTATACTCATGCATAGGTTGTGAGCATTGGGAAATCTAGGATTAAGTTGATCCACTATTACATAACATTTTTTCAAGAAAATACTTGGCATGGATAGTATAATTATAAGGACCTGTTAAAACTATTGTAGACTGAACATTTTCTTCCTATGAAAACTCTTCTACTCAATTGGTTTTCTACCTCTTTTTATATAATTGGAATTATTTCCCTTGAATTTTTTAGACTAAAAAGGAAACATGATCCCTTGGTATTTTATCCCTCTTTCCTGTAGCACTGGTGTCTGTGATGTCATAGTAGAAATTACATATTCTTCTGGCTCCTGCAATGTGTTTTCATGCAATTGATTTTGATTCATATATTTCTCAATTTTAGGTCTCGAAGTATGAGTGTAAGGAGTAGTTTTCTTCTCTACTCTAAACTTTGATATTATTCCTAAAGGATCATATGACCAAATGAAACTGAGTTTAAATTTCATTTGTTTGAGCAGAATATTTTCTTCTTTTTTTGTTGTCTTGGTATTACAAATGAAAGGCCCAACATGTGCTTTAATTTTGAACTGATATTTTCTTTTGGCTACCACAAAGTGCAGATCATCCATATTTATCATTTCCCTAATATACTATAATGAAAAAATTATTATAGGAACAAATTTAGGCAATTTATATGGAGGAAATTGGCATCCATACACCCTATTATCATTGTAATTTTGATACAGGTACCAATCACCTGTCTTTGTTTGCTCACTGAGATGTAGAATTCTCTTAAGCTCAGGTCAATTCTAGGTTCAACATCACTGTTAAGTAGGAAATAAATTGTGTACAAAAATGGGTCTACATAATCATTGAATGTGAATTCATTGGTGTGCTTCCTTACCAAGGAATTTCAGTGGATCACAGATTGTGAAGTTCCTTTTTCATCCAGTTTCTGTAATGGAAATTGAAATATGTTTTCTTGACGGAATAAGAACAAGTAAACTAAAACTAAAGCATTCTTGAAGGCTCCTTTTGTAGAAAAGTTAAGGAATGAATGACCTCTGCTAGGAATTCACTGTAATGAAAAAATATTGAAGGCTTTTCTTCTATTGAAAATGTTATCACCTAGGTTGTTCCCTATGATTCCCAAGGGAATACGGCCGGGGTAACCACTAACCAATCTTTGGACTACAACTTCTAGCCTAGCTGTAATCAGAGAGGGCTTTCTTTGTAAGGTTTGTCACTGTTTTAATTGAGTTTTAGGCTAGATATGAAGTAAATGTTTGTTTGTTATTTATGTTTGGTTGGGAGGATTCTTCTGATAGTTTTTAAAGTGTTCTCTGCAGATGAAACTAATCCATTGGGCAATGGAGTCTGTAGCTGTTGTTTCCTTGAGATCCTGGCTTAAGTGCAGCTGGAATTACAAGGCCTGTATGTATTTCATAAAACAAACTGTAAATTGTGAGGGTGAAATGAGAATCAACTAGTAAAGAGCATTTAAGAATTCTTCACTATGAAACAAATTTCGAAAATGATGGGTATGGGGAAAAACGAATTGACATAAGGAAGATCCCACAAACTCAATTTTTCACTAAGATCAAAAATTGTTTTCTTTGACCAATTGTGGAGTTTGTAGAGGTTGAACTCACAGTTGGTTTCAAAAATTTTATAGTGTTGGTCTAGTAAGGGTTGATGTTCTAAGTCAATTACAGGGGGAAGGATAGGGTTTTCCCCTGTGGATTTTGATTTAATTTTAGAACACATGTTGAAGGAAATGAAATGGAAATAGTGTAATTACCTAGGAGTTCATGGAAGGAAAACAATTCGGCTTGATAAGGTTGCAGTAGTAGTAGTAGGTTCTGTCATTCAATGTCTTGGAACAATAGAGGAAATGTCTACTGAACAAAGTTCTGCATTATCTTGTAGGTGAGTTCATTTATTGTTGAAAGTTTTCCATTTCATGGAGTGGAGTCATTAATTTGGCAACGATCAAAGTTTAGAATGGATGCTTAATGGTTAATGATAAGTGTGGGGGATGTGACAATAGCGGGAGTAGAGTCGGAAGGGATATGACACTTGGTAGGAGCGGTTTGGAGGGGATACGACATCCGGCGAGAGCGGACTATAGGAGATGTGACATGTTGTGGGAGTAGATTGGAGTGGAGGGAGCGGGGTTAAAAATTATTATAAGGCAGGAAGGGGAAAGGTGGATTTCAGAGGGGGGTGAGCGGTATGTAGTTTTGGTGGATGGGGTTCCAAAGTCCTTGAGGGAGTGAGACGTTGCAAATGCGAGATTGGGACAGTCTTCCTTTTGGACCCCCCCGCACAATTGATTAACTATCGGAGGGGCAGAGGGGGTTTGTAGTCATCGACAGCCGATTATCTCATCAGGTTAGATCACGACTGTTGATTATAGCGAGAGCATTATTACATACGATAAAAACCTTCATGTAAAAATTAGTTTATTAGCACTTAGTTGATCATGATTACATTATGTGATTAACTAATTAAACTTATTTATCTAACATCGAACACGACATTTAAGCTAACATCATGTATTTTTAATTTTTCTAAGGGGTTTTTCATCATATATTTTTATTTTTAAATACGTCTCTATTTTTTCTTTTGTTTTTTCACATGTACATCATTTTTTTTATAATCCTCCCTTTCATTTTGTTTTTATTTTCTTTTTCTTTTTTCTGTATATATATATATATATTCTGTTTTTTGAAAATAATTTGTATAATGAAATATTATTTACAACATCTCATGACATGAAAATCCACAAATAATCATCAATTGATCCTGTAAATTATAGAACACTAATCGTTCCAATTAGAAATCAATTTATGAAGGTAAAGAGAAATTTTGATAGCTTTTTTCATCTATATATATATATAGATAGATATATAATTCAACACAAATGTTGATCATTTATATAAAGAAGTTGTATTAATGTAGGAAGGGACTCAAATGCAGTAAGAGTTTAGAGGAAGAACTTAGATTGCATTTTCAAAAATATATTTATATTGATATAGGAAGTAATAGAAAACCACAAATGTGTTGAATTTTTTTGTAGTTGGTGCAATATTATTGGAGTCTTAGTAGTAAGGCTTAAAAGAGATTTTGTTAAAGATTTCCCATTATAACTTAGGAGTATTTTATTTATCTTAGAAATATTTTATTTAAGTAGTGACATAATAATTTTAGATGTTTTCCATATGTTAAGTAGATTATATATGTTAATATCATATATAAAAGTGGATTTATATGTAAAGTAATTTCACATTTAAAATATCATATATAATTAAAGGAGCTACCTAAGATTAGTGGACTCTGTGGACCCAAAAAATGGGAAAGGTGTTTACATCATCTCATATTCTTGTGGGACTCCATACATTGGTGAAACTGGACACTCAATAAATTATAGAATTCATGAGCATGCAACCAACATCAAACATCAAAGGACTCGCTCCACAGCTTTAGCAGAACATTCGAAAAAGACAAAACATCATATTTGCTAAAGAGGCGAGGATCATTGCATGGATTGATCGTTTTCATCACCGACATTTTAGGGAGGGCATGTAAATTGAAAGTAGGCCAAGTAATTTGAATAGTGATGATGGTTGGAATATTAGCAGGTGTTTGATCCCTTTGTATTTTAAAGTTTTTATATCTTACTTTTTTTACTATTATTCATTTTATTATCTTTTGATATGTTAAATTTATTTTTATTTTTCTTTCTCGATTTTTATTCCTTTCCCGTCATTGACTTTCTCTTGTGAACATTAAAATTTGAGTTGTTCCTTTATTTATTTTATTATATATATATAGTCGTAGTCTAACTTATAGATGAAATGGTTTCTTTCACAACATTTTTTCAAGTTAATTTTAATCAAAATTTGACAGATATTTTTAAAAACTTTAGTTTGAATTGTTTAGTCTGCATAATTTGAGTGCCTTTGGGGTTTTTCAGGGTGCTAAATCCATATATGAATTCAAAAATGTATTTTAAACAAAAAAAAATCTTGAAATTGTTGTTAGAAAATTATTTATTATGGAGCAATGGAACACATAAAATGTTGCAGAAATATAAACATGGAAAACGCAAAAAAATAAGGGAGACACAGATATACGTGGTTCACCCAGTTTGGGCTACGTCCACCCCAAATAGCCAATCCTTCCTTTCTATTATCCAGCGAAATGAAGAGACACAACCTATAGTAGATCCATTGTAATATCCTCTGTTTTCCCTCACAGTCTCACCTCTCTACTTCTCGCTCAGAGAATACACACCTATTACACAGCCTCAATACAAATTCCCTCATACAAAGAGAGGGGTTGCCTTCTAGGGCAAAAAATCCCTAAACTAAACATAAGTTCTATCGTCATATCATCTGCCTAATGAATGGCCCAGATTTACTAGAAATTGCTATACTTTTACAGGGAAATTTTACATTTGTTTTTAGCTTCGGGGGTGTTGCCCCCAAAACCCCCATCAGGGGACCGCTGGCCCCCGTACCCCCCAGCCGAGGGGAATTCCCCCCCCGAATCCCCGTCGAAGGGACAAGTCCCCCCCGCATAGAGGGTGTACAAACTTCTTGGGGTATGCATCTGGCTGAAACAAAGACCTCTAAACAATCATGCTCCATACTCAACAATCTCCCACTTGGAGAATGATTGTAGCAACTCCACCGTTGCTTCCTTTGTTGGACAATGACTTCTCTTTGGACCTGGTTGTTTCTCATCTTCATCGTCATGCTTGAAAACCAATTGAAACTGAGCATATTCTCAGTTTCTCCATGGTTACAACTTTTGTTAGCATATCTGTAGGATTCTGGCTAGTGTGTATCTTTTCCAGCTTCAACTTTCCATCTTCCAACACTGATCGTATGAAATGGTACTTGAGCTGTATGTATTTAGTGCTAGAATGAAATGTTGAGTTCTTTGCAAGATGAATGACACTTTGGCTATCACTGTATAACGTGTCCATATCATGCACCTTACCCAATTCACCCATAAACCTTTGTAACCAAATCATTTCTTTACTAGCCTCTGTAGTAGCAACATACTCTACTTCTGTTGTTGAAAGTGCAACAACACTTTGGATTTTTGAAACCCGACTGAAAGCTATTCCACCAATAGTAAATACATATCTTGTATTGCTCCTCCTGTTATCTTTGTCACCTACCATATCTGCATCAACATATCCCAGTAGAGAAATGTTTGAACCACCAAAGCATAATGCTTGCTTTGTGGTACCTTTAAAATATATGAGAATCCATTTCACTACCATCCAATGTTCCTTTCCTGGATTGTTCATGTACCTGCTTACAACTCCCACTGTGTGTGCAATATCAGGCCTTGTGCAGACCATTGCATAAATTAAGCTTCCAACTGTTGATGCATATGGAACTTTAGACATATAATCCATGTCTTCTTGGGTCTTTGGGCACATTTCCTTAATAAGTTTGAAATGGCTAGCAAAAGGTGTACTAACTGACCCGGATGCGGGTGCCTGCATGACAAACAGAGGGCCATGTGCAAGCCTCGTGGGAAGGACAGTGAGCCGACGCCTCGGAGATGTGCTATGAGGATTCTTAATGCGGAATTGAATGGCATTCAATGCCATTTACTCTGGTTACCGTCCCAAGGGAATAACGAAGGCTATAGCAGAATGAATACCAGAATGTTCGCGGAGATTTGCATGTCTGAACAGGAGAGGAATTGGGGGCCAACTGCGGAAGAGTATGATGGTCTGATAAGGAATGAGGGAGGTGTAGGAGAGAGTAAGCCTTCTCGCAGCGCCAGGCCCTGTGCAGGGACGAAGCTCCACTCACGGCATTTCAGGGAAGATTGTAGTCGGGGTTCAACATCGGTATCGCTCCTCACAGGCTCTGCAACGAGGAAGACTTCTCTCTTCAGCGAGAGTCTTTGAATTTCCCACTTGTGAGGTGAACAGGGAAGAGATAGCGGTTAACGGTAAGCTTTGGGAGACAACGGAGCATCAAACGCCTTCAATGGCTCCTCATCAGCGCGCCACTCCCCGCCGTAGGCGAAATTATGGACAGAGGGGAAGTCCTGGAGGCAGGGGAATTCCAAGCCCGCGACGTATCTCCCCACTTGCTTGCGCCTCGCCAAGTTCAATTGGGTCAGAGGACTCTGGTTATGACATAAGCAACACTGTGCAATCGGAAAAGTTCAAATATAAATGCCGAACCAACAAGCCTATCATCTCAACACTGATTACAGTCATCTTCACTGAAGAAGATGAAGAGGAAGACAGCGGGAAGGAGGAAACAGAGGAAAAGGAGCCCAGCTCGGATAATTCATCTCAGAGGAGGGGAAAGGAAGACAGCTCATACATTCCCTCCTCTCAAAGCAGGCTCGAAGAGGATAGCACCTGTGTTCACTCAGAGGAGCAGAACCAGGTCCTAAAAGAAATTGGAAGCATGATGGCTGAGGATACCACCAATATTGCTCAGCAACCTTCAGAGGATCCTCAGGCAATGGAAGTCGCCAGGAAAGGCAAGGAGCTGGACGACACCTTTTCCAATATCCTGTACCTCAAGCTCCCGCCAGGAATTCAACAACCTGAAGACATCCCGGATGGCATGGAGGTGACCTGGGAGCCTGATCCGGAATGGGAAGCTGCGGAACGGGCGGCTGCGGAACGGGAAGCTGCGGAAAGGGAGGCTGCGGAATGCTCCAAAAAACACAAATGATATTGACTGCTATGCGGGTAAGGTCTGAGGCTCCGGGTTTGGGGATTATCCATATGTTTTTGCTGTTTCCATTACAACGTGTTCTGTTTGTGATCGGCCACCTTTGTTTGGCAACCATGGCGATGTTTACTACGGCTAGCGTCTTTCCTAGACGAGCAAGCACCTGTGCTCTGCTCATTTTGAAAATGCTCTGTTTTTTTGGCAAAATTCCAAGCCTGTAATGTCTCAATCTTCAGCTTGGAAATGTTTTATTGATGATAGCTTTCATGTAAACAGTGTAAAAGTCTACTACTGCTGTGATAAGCTTAACTGCTGCTACCATGTTCCTCTATATCAGCAGGAAAGGTTTTTTTGTGGAAAACTTTGACAGAGAGTTGTTCACTCACTCTCAGAGGTTAAAACCTCTTGTACATATTTCTTCAATTTCCTTAATATAATTAGTTTAGTCTTTGCCCAGAGAAAAAAAAAAAGTGTACTAACTGGTTTTGCATTGTGTATATTAAATCTTTTCAACATCTTTTGTATGTACTCATTCTGATACAATGTTAATTTATGACTTTTCCTGTCTCTAGTTATTATCATACCAAGGATTTGTTTTGCAGCTCCTAAATCCTTCATTGCAAAAGAATTTGCCAATTTTCTTTTGAGCACATTTATTTCCTACATGTTAGACCCTGCAATAAGCATGTCATATACATACAATAACAATATAATATAGTTACCATCATTTCGCTTTTTCAGATAAACACAATGATCAGAGTGACATATAGTATAACCTTGTTCAAACATAAACTTGTCAAATTTTAGATACCACTGCCTTGGAGCCTGTTTTAAGCCATACAAGCTCTTCTTCAACTGCACACTAGTTTCTCCTTCCCTTTCACTTCATATCCTTGTGGTTGTTGCATATATATCTCTTCCTCCAAATCCCCATGGAGAAAGGCTACCTTTACATCTAACTGCTCAAGATGAAAATCTTCAACTACTACTAGACTTAAAATAGTTCTTATTGAAGTCATTTTAACAACAGGAGAATATATTTTATCAAAATCAATACATTTCTTCTGTGCAAACCCATTCACCACAAGTCTAGCTTTGTACCTCTGTTTTCCTCCATCTTCTTCCTTCAACCTATAAACCCATTTATTCTTCAATGTATTTTTTCCTGCAGGCAACCTGACTAAGTCCCAAGTCTGGTTATGCATTAAGGAGTCCATCTCTTCTTCCATGGCTACCTCCCACTTTTTCCTGCTTTCAACCTGCATTGCTTCTTCATAACATTCGAGTTAACTAGAATCAGTCAACAATAAATAATATAATGAAGGAGAGTATCGTTCAGGGGGTCTACTTATCCTGGTAGATCTTCTAACACCACTTTTAGGTGTTTGGTTTGCCTGTTGTTGTTGTGATGGTTGTTGTTGTTGTGGTTGTTGATTATTATTATTTTTAGGCAACTTTACTTTTTCAATGATTTCATCAAGAATTGCATATTCCTTGTTTTCTTTTTCCTGTTTCTTTTCTTGCAATTGATTCTTATACAAGACCTTTTCATTGAATATTACATCTCTGCTCCTAATGTTTTTGTGATTTTTGTAATCATATAAGCCATAACCAAAATCATTAGCACCATATCCAATAAACGTACATTTCTTTGGCTTTTCCTCAAGCTTTGTTCTATTTTCTTTATCAATATGGACAAAGGCCTCACAACCAAAAGTCTTTAAAAAAGATTAGCTTACCTTTTTACCCGTCCATGCTTCCTCTGGAACACCACCATCCAAGGAACTTGAAGGCCCTCTATTTATTAGATAAACAGTAGTACCTACAGCATCTTCCCAAAACTGTAAAGGCAATCCTGCATGCAATCTCATGCACCTTGCATGCTCCATGATTGTTCTGTTCATCCTTTCTGACACACCATTTTCTTGTGGTGTTCTTGGAACTGTCTTCTCTCTGTGAATTCCATGCTCTGAACAGTACCTATCAAACTCTTTGCTATAGTATTCACCTCCATTGTCTGATCTAAGACACTTCAATTTCTTTCCTATCCCAATCTCAACCAAAGCTTTCCATTTCTTGAAAGTATCAAATACATCAGATTTATTCTTAATACAATAAATCTAGGTTTTTCTATAAAAGTAACATAATAACAAGAGCCACTGAGAGAAGATACCTGAGCAAGTCCCATACGTCTATATGCGCAAGCTCAATTTTTCACTTTTCTTTTCTTTTCCAACTCTGAGAAATCTGACTCTCTTCTGTTTTCCATAAATGCAATTCTCACAGAAGTCCAAATCAACATTCTTCAAACCCAACAACAAATTCCTTGAGTGAAGACTTTTCATCCCCTTTTCACTCATGTGTCTGAGCCTATGATGCCATAATGCTGCATCTACTCCTTTGGAAGTTAAAGCATTAATAGAGTTAGAAATACCATTGCATAAATACAATGTACCAACCTTTTCGCCTTTTGCTATTACCAGGGCTCCTTTGGTGACCTTTCAAGCTTTATCTGTGAAAGTTGTCACATAACCTCACCGCCTAATTGCCCTGTTGAAATCAGATTTTTCTTTAGATCTGGAACATGCCTTATGTCCTTTAGTAGCCATTGGTTTCCATTCTGTTGTTTTACAAGAACCTTACCCATTCTAACAATTTTATAGGGTTTATCATCACTCAAATGAACTTGTCAAAAATCTCCTTGAACATAGTCATGAAAGTATTTCTTATCAGGTGTGGCATGGAATGAGGCCCCTAAATCTACCACCCAGGAAGTAATATTTTCGAAAGAAAGAATCAAAGCATCTTGTAACACCTCACCTGTCACATTTGCTTCATGATTGTTTTCTTACTGTGCATCTCCTTCCTTTCCCTTCCAAGATCTATAGTCTTTCTTTAGGTGTCTTTTCTTTCTGCATTTCCAACACACTATCCCTGATCTAGACTTGGATCTACCTTTCCTTGATTTGCTGCGATATCTTGAGCTCTTTCCTCTTTCCATTTTTCTTCCCCTAGACACTGCACTCAAAGAATCACTTGATGTCTCACTGGAGCTTTTCCATCACATTTCCTCGCCAAGGATAGCACCAACAACATCATCAAACTTTAAAGTACTTGATCCAAAAACAGAGTTACTAATGGCCATTACTAAACCATTCCAATTTTTTGGTAATGAGCATAAGAATAATAGAACTCTAACTTCGTCATAAAAGTTTATCCCTACAGAAAATAACTAACTTTAACAGTATTAAAATCATTTAAATGGTCTGCAACAGATCCACCTTCCAACCTCTTCATATTAAATAATTGTTTCATAAGAAATACGTTGTTTGAGGCCAAGGGTTTTTCGTATAGTTTCTCCAACGCCTTAATCAAACCCTCTGTCATTGTTTCCTTTGAAATGTTGAAGGCGACCGATGCTGTGAGGCACAACTGTACTGTTCCAAGTGCCTTTCTATCGAGCAGGTTCCATACTTCATCTTCCATACCCATCGGCATCTTTGTTTTTCTGCCCAATGGTAGGTATAGATATTTCTGATACATATAATCTTCCATCTGCATCTTCCACAGCGAGAAGTTTTGGTCATTAAATTTCTCGACCCTAAAATTACCATCTTCTGCCATTGCTCCCACTCAAAAGAAGAACCCTTCTTTCCTGCAAGATTATCAGCCAAATAGACCTTCGGCTCTGATACCAGTTGTTAGAAAATTATATATTACGGAGCAATGGAACACATAAAATATTGCAAAAATATAAACAAAGAAAATACATAAAACAAGAAAGACATAGATATATGTGGTTCACCCAATTTGGGCTATGTCCACCGCGAACAGCCAGTCCTTCCTTTCTATTATCCAACGAAATGAAGAGACACAACCTATAGCAGATTCATTGTAATATCCTCTATTTTCTCTCACAATTTCATCTCTTTACTTCTAGCTCAGAGAATACATACCTATTACACAGCCTCAATACAAATGCCCTCATACAAAGAGAGGCGTTTCCTTCTAGGGCAAAAAAACTCTAAACTAAACATAAGTTCTATTGTCAGATCATCCGCCTAATGAATGACCCAGATTGACTAGAAATTACTATACTTTTACAAGGAAATTTTACATCTGTTTTTAGCTTCGGGGGTGCTACCCCCAAAACCCCTGCCCCCGGGACCCCCCAGCCGGGGGGGATCGGCCCCCCGAACCCTCGTAGGGGGACAAGTCCCCCCCGCGTGAAGGGGTGTACAAACTTCCTGGGGTGTTACACTGAAATTTGTCACCTTGACTATCTGCAGTCTATGTGGCCTCATCAATAGCCACATTGTCCTCTTTGTCAAGCCCCATACCTCTGCTCTTCATGTCAAAACTTCAAAGAGAGAGAAAGTCACTTGAAAACATGTTTATCTCTGGGTACGCAGGTTCTCTCTACCTTGCCTGCGTGTACGCAGGCCAAACACATAAATTAATCTCCATAAGCATAGAAGGATCTGAGACGTTAGTATTCTGTGGCGATGAAGGGTGCATGACGAAGACAAGGATTTCTGATGGACGATCCACGAAGGGAGAAAGGTTCTGTAGTCAACCCTTCTAATACGATGTGCATCAGATCATTATTTATACAGAAAGAATGGAAAAAGTTAGGGTCTTACAACCCTCTACAGCCGAGAATATTGATGTCATCGTATCTACGTCCCTTACCCAAATCATTGAAAAACATAACCGAATCTCTTGTTTTGTGCTGGTTGGATTCAGATACTATGGGATTTCCCCCACATCCTTAGGGACATCAAATCCGTTATTCTCACTAACTACGAAGGTGCTTTCTCTAATAACTACATTAGACAATGGAATTTTTATTTTTCAATCAATTTGTGGTACTGGGTTAGATATTCATTCGCAAATCCGCATCAATGCACCCTCGGATCCCCCTTTTGCATTGCATCATTTTTTACATGCACACATGCGACCACTCTGGCCAAGATATCCCATCCAATTGGGGTTCATCTCTATGATTGAGTCTCTGGACATTTCACATAGGCACCACCAGCAAAATAGACAGGCTGCATGAAACAAAGATGATATATGATAGATATTCCCCTATAAAGGACGATCAGACTAGATCTAAAGTTTTGCTCTAGGAAACCTAGAATCAAAACAAAACTATGGCTACTAGATCCCCACTTTGCAGCTTGACCGTCTTTCGTCAGGCCTTCAAAGCAAACTTTTTTGCAAGTATTTTTACTGCCATCATATGCTTCCCTAGATCAGGGAAAACTAAAAGAAGAGAACATTGTCCAAATATTCGTAAAGTCCCATGCTAGAAAATCAATAACAGTGTGGGTACAAAAATCTAATATTGGTTTTTCAATTGAAGTAGAACATCATGAAAAATATTGGCTGCCCACCACATCTACAAAACTTTATCTATAACGGTAGATATCTATAGGATGAACAAAGTCTACAAGAATACAACATTCATTCGGTGGTCACCATCATCTTAAATCTTCGACTAAGGGGTGGAGCAACAGGATCATGTAAGTCAAAGACAGCGTGTGGGATTATTGGATCTAGTTTAACAAAGGGTACATTACGAAACCAAGAACAGAACAAGAGTGATCTCTTGATCCGGATTTAAACAGGAACAAAACAAAATAAAGAGATAACCATATACACAAAGATGCAGTGGAAACAATGCTTCATTTCATTAATGGAAAATACCGAAATATGCTTACAACCAGAAATGGAAATAAACCAGCTAGGCCAATGGTAGCTTATCTCTGAGAAGAGATGTGGTGACTACATGCCTCTGAACTATTCTAAAATGTGTTACAATGAGGCTCGAAGGCCTATTTATTGTTGAGAAACAATGGAAAACCCTTCACATTCCAAAACCTAACCCTAGAAGATGAAACGCCAAATTGTGGGCCCCGTTTTGGGTAAATTGGTACATCAATTTCC
>APFE030846962.1:1618-14718 GCA_000404065.3 Pinus taeda
TGCGTACTTTCTGAGAAGTACGCGGCGCGATATTGTTTCTGGGTGCGTACTTTCTGAGAAGTACGCGGCGCGATATTGTTTTTGGGTGCGTACTATACGCTGTTCAGTGAAAGGAGCAGAGCGTGGCCACACAGTCCAGAAGAAGGAGATCTGCGGGTATACGCAGAGAAGTAGAAGGTGAACTGCGTAGCGACGCAGACCAGTAAGGGAAGAACCACGTATCTGTGTTAAGATCTTCTGTTGGTTGAATTTTTCTGTTGGAAAGAAGTTCTGGGTTCTGTTCTGTTATTGTTGATCTGGTTATTACAGCTGACTGTATTATTTACATGTACTTGATGATCATTTGATGTATACGGATCCAGTTTGAAAATTTATGAAAAGTGGTCCTTTGAAAAGAAGTAGGGGGTTGTAGCTCCCTTTCAGGAGAGACTGGAAAACGAGAGAGAGTTGTAGCTCTCAGCAGGTTGCAGCCTGCGTACTGGTAAAGGACTGCAACAGTACAAGACCATTGTAAAAGGAGTTTCTAATTTGAAAGAAGATAGAGACATATTGCAGCAGGTGGTTTTCACCCACATTGGGTTTCCACCTTATATCTGGTGTTCTTTGATGTGACTGTCTGATTTTTCTTGTTCATGCTCATTATTTATTGTATTGGTATGCAAAAATAATTCAAAGTATAAATAAGAAAGATTTGGTAAAAGAATTAGATAATACTGATTCACCCCCCCTCTCAGTATTATTGTCAACAAAGATAGCGATCACCAATATCTGAATTTTCGCATCAGAGTTTGACAAGAAGCGACAGTTGTATTAATTAAGGATTCTGCGAACTCTTATGACCGGAATTCAGTTATTGAGATTGCAATCGTGATTTAAAATCACATTGGAATCTAATAAAATGCTATATATATATGTGTTATCATGGTGTGACCGTCGATTACGATAAATGCAGTTGTAACAGATCGGAATATTGGTCAATTGATATACACACATATTATAACCTATCTTAATTGGCAAAAGGCAGATATATCGCATCAAATTTCGATAAAATCTAAAAATGGTTGATTCGATAGGGAACCAGATCTGGTGATTATCCACAGTGTTATGCTTTGAAATTAACCATCTGGAAAGATCGATGAGGGACGCCATGTCAGTGCAGATGGAATGGAGCATATGTCGAGTCTATGTGAGTTTGCATTAGAATAGTTAAAACCATAAATTTGGGCGCATATCGTGTCTTCAGGTGTGGATGAATTTAGTTGGCAGAACCAGATACGTGGGAGCGATATATATAATATCTATTGATTAATAGTGTTCAACATTTGTTTTGAAAGTATTATGTTGAATCTACGTTTTCTAACTAAGAGAATAGAAATCTTTCCAGATTATTAAAAGTTTTGGTTCTGATTCATATAAAGGAGTTATTCATTAGACTATATGAATGGTTTTATGTTGTTATATGTTGCGAAAAGATTTGTATGGGCTGCGCTCTGTATAAAGGAAGTAAAAGATTTAGTTCCAGGGTTTTAATTTAAAACAAGACTTTTATTTGTATTGTTAATACTCTATTGTTTGTAATCAAATTGGATCGAGCTCAGTAACTTGGTGCCTCAGTTTTTGGTATCAGAGCCAAAGATACAGGTGTTTACAGTAAAGATGCTGCCAAGGAGAGGAGTTGGTCGAGGAATTGGTCGAGGGAGACCAGAACCAAATGCAGTCCTGATAGAAGAAGTGCGAAGACTGCGTGAACGAATGGAGACAATGGAAACAGCCCAAAGAAGAGTGCTTGATGAGGGAGTTGAAAGTCCTTCAGAAGAATCTGAGGAAGATGTGGAAGCAGAAGAAGAGAATGAAAATGTTAAATTCATGAAGATGCTGGCGAAGGTTGGAAGCAAACCCAAAATGGAAATTCCTATGTATGAAGGGAGTCTGAATGCCGAGGAACTCATGGATTGGATAAGATCCATAGATCAGTACTTCGATTATGAAGAGATTGAAGAAAATAAAAGGGTAAAATTTGTAGTCACTTGATTGAAAGGTCACACAGCCATCTGGTGGGACGAGTTACAGACATCAAGAACGAGAAAGGCGAATTCTAAGATCAAGCAGTGGGATAAAATGGTAAGCAAACTGAAAGCCAAGTTTTTACCTAAAGACTATCATTTGAATCTTTTTAAGCAGATGCAAAATCTGAAGCAGAAAGGAATGTCTGTTAAAGAGTATATAGAAGAATTTTACAGGTTAAGCATCAGAACAGGGCATGTAGAAGATGATTTGGAGAAAGTAGCCAAATATGTTAATGGGCTAAGGTATGAGATCCAAGATGAGATTAGCCTGTTAAGTTTGAAAATTGTTGAGGATGCCTATCAAGCAAGTTTGAGAGCAGAGGAGAAAATAATGCGGAAACAGAGTCAAAGAAACAGAGGAAAGAGCTCAGCAAGAGGTAGAGGATCAGCCAGATCCAGAGGAACATAGCATCAGTTTGAAGCAGGAAGTTCAAGCAGCAGATCACCATAGATGGGTGAATCTAGTAGAGGGAGATTCGCACCCAGAGGAAGAGGGCAAGGAAGAGATGTTAGGTGTTATACTTGTGGAGAATGGGGACATATGTTGAGGCACTGTCCTCATAGCAAATCAGCAAGCCAGAGGGGTGAAAATGTGGCTGAGGCGGAGCCGTAACCACCTTGACTTGTAGAGAAGGAAGAACCACCGAAAGAAGGTGAATCATTGCTGCTCAGAAGAACTTTGCTGAGATCAGAAAAGGAGATTGGAGAACCTACGCAAAGAAAGAACTTGTTCACGACTACATGCAAATCAAAGGGTAAGTGTTGTAAGGTTATAATTGATAGCGGGAGTACTGACAATCTTGTGTCTATAGAGATGGTGGAAAAGCTTGGGTTAACAAGGAAAGCGCATCGTGCACCTTACAAAGTATCTTGGCTTCAGAAGGGTCATCAAGTTATCATGACAGAACATTGTAATGTGGAAATGCAGATTGGCACATATAGAGATGTGATTTTATGTGACATAATGCCCATGGATGTATGTCACGTGTTATTGGGGAGACCATGGAAATTTGACCTAAAGGCGATTCATGATGGAAGAAGAAATACATACACCGTAGAAAAGGATGGAGTTAAACATACGTTGCTGCGAGTGAAGAATGACGCTGATAAAGAGCTACCTGAAAATAGTATTATGTTGATGACTGGAAAAGAACTGCTACAGGAGGGTGATAAAAGCGAAGAGGTGCATTTCGCTATCGTGGGAAGACCAAAGGTAATTTTAGCCTCCACAAATTTAAATGATTTTCCTGAAGAAATTCAATCTGTGTTAAATAATTACATGGACATCATTGTGGATGAACTGCCGAATGAATTACCACTGATTAGAAGTACAAGTCACCATATCGACTTAATACCAGGAGCAAGTCTACCTAATAAAGCTGCATATAGATTAACTCCTCAGGAAAATGCAGAAGTTGCAAGACAGGTTCAAGAGCTGATGGACAAGGGGCTGATTCGAGAAAGTTTGAGTCTGTGTGCTGTGCCAATAGTGCTTAGTCCGAAAAAGGGAGGAGAATGGCGCATGTGTACCAATTCCAAAGCTATCAATAAGATAACAGTCAGGTATAGATTTCCTTTGCCCAGGATGGATGATTTAATGGATTGTTTAAGTGGATCCAGGTACTTTACTAAGATAGATCTGAAAAGTGGGTATCATCAAATCAGAATTAGGGAAGGTGATGAATGGAAAACGACCTTCAAGACAAACAGTGGATTCTATGAGTGGTCAGTGATGCCTTTTGGGCTCACTAATGCGCCCAACACATTCATGAGACTAATGAATGAGGTTCTGAAAGAATATACAGGTAAATTTGTTGTTGTTTACCTTGATGATATTCTAGTTTTCAGCAAAAGTAAAGAGGAACATTTGGAACACTTGAAGTTAGTTTTGAAAACTCTGCAGAAAGAGAAACTACTAATCAATCTGAAGAAATGTAGTTTCATGAAAGAGGAACTGGTATATTTGGGATTTTTGATTTCCAGAGATGGTTTGAAAATGGATCCGGAGAAGGTACAAGCAATCAAAAACTGGCCTACTCCGAGGTGTGTATTTGAGGTAAGAAGTTTCCATGGACTTGCTAGTTTCTACCGAAAATTTATAAAGGGGTTTAGTCAACTTTGTGCACCAATCCTTGACACAATCAGGGAGGTCAATCAGCCATTTTAGTGGACAGAAGCAGCTTACAGGAATTTTAATTTGCTGAAAAAAAAGATAACAAAAAAGCCTATTCTAGCATTGCCAAATTTCGAGAAAGTCTTTCAAGTGGAAATTGATGCAAGTGGAGAAGCAGTTGGTAGGGTGCTAAGCCAAGAGCAAAGGCCGATAGCATATTTCGGCGAGAAGTTAAATGATGCAAAGAAAAAATATTCTTCTTATGATAAAGAATTTTACGCTATTATGCCGGCATTGAAAAAGTGGAGGCATTACTTGCTGTTGAAGGAGTTCATCTTATATTCAGACAACCATGCTTTGCAGTTTATTAATAATCAGCCAAAGCTAAGTTAGAAGCACACCAAGTGGGTGGAATTTCTACAAAATTTCACTTTTGTAATAAAGCATAAAAGTGGTAAGTCTAATAAAGTGGCGGATGCATTAAGCAGGGTAAGTTTTCTTTTGCAAGAATTTAAAGTGGGTGTTGTAGGTTTTGATGAAATGATAGAAATGTACAAGGATGATGAGGATTTTAAAGACATCTACACAACAGTGCAAAATCCACTTAGCCATAACAGAAGTCAATGGATGGATTACCATATTCAAGGAGGCCTGTTATTTAAAATCAACAAATTATGTATTCCTAAATGGTCAATGAGAGAAAACATCATTAAAGAGAAGCACAGTGGAGGATTGTCTGGTCATTTTGGACAAGAAAAAACTTTCACTTAGGTGAATGCTTTTTATTATTGGCCGAAAATGCAAACTGATATTAAAAAGTTTGTTGAGAAATGCAGGGTATGTCAGTATGCCAAAGGAAGGAGTCAGAATACCGGTCTATATCAGACATTTTCCCATACTAGATTGACCATGGGATGAAGTGAGTATGGACTTTGTTCTGGGTTTACCAAAATCTCAGAGAGGAAATGATTCTATTTATGTTGTTGTAGATAGATTTTCTAAAATAGTCCATTTTATTGCTTGTAAGAAGACTAATGATGCCACACATATAGCAAACTTATTCTTTTCAGAGATTGTAAGATCGCATGGTTTTCCTGTAAGCATTGTATCAGATTGAGACACTAAATTTGTAGGGCATTTCTAGAGGACACTTTGGAAGAGACTGGGAAATAAACTCAGTTTTAGTTCAGCTTACTATCCTCAAACGGATGGACAAACTGAAGTTGTAAACAGAAGCTTGGGGAATATATTAAGAAGTTTGGTACATCAGAATCCCAAACAGTGGGATTTGGCATTAGCCCAGGATGAATTTGCTTACAATGACACACCAAACCGAAGCACTAGAATGAGTCCATTTCAGATTGTCTTTGGAATGCATCCAAGAGGAGTATATGACCTAAGGGACTTGGGGAAACAAGAAGCTAGAAGTGCAAGTGCTGAAGATTTTGTTGAACAAATGCAGAAGTTACAAGAAGAGGTTAAAGATAAACTACAGGAAAGCAGCGAGAGATACAAGCATAGAGCAGATCTGAAAAGAAGAGAAAAATAATTTCAAGTGGGAGATTTAGTCATGGCATATTTGAGGAAAGAGAGATTTCCTACAAAAACTTATAACAAGCTGAAAATGAAGAAAATAGGACCTTGTAAAATCAAAAGAAAGTTTTCAGCCAATGCATATGAGATTGAGTTGCTGGAAGGAATCAGAATATCCCCCATTTTTAATGTTGCAGACTTATATCCATTTAGAGAAACAGAAACTGAATTGCAGAATGAAATTACAGTTGATGAAATTGAAACTGTAGATTGGAAGGAACAGGCACCAAAAGCACCCAAGAAGGAAGTGGAAGCTATCTTAGATCAAAGAGTGCTCAAGCAAACTCGTGGACAGACATATTTCCAATATCTGGTCAAGTGGAAAGAGCAACCAATGGAAGGTTCCAGTTGGTTGACAGCGGCTGAATTACAGAAATATGGAGTAAGTCCTCAAAGTTTCAAGGACAAATCATTTCTTCCCCGGGAGTCTGATGTAGGAGCATCGGAATAATCTAGTAATGTGAAAATCTGTTCACATGTTGTGGCTTGATGAAGTGAATTTCATTTACTGTTTGGTCAATTTAGTTTACTATGGAAGTCGATTTGTTAATAGTTTATTGTTGTTGAAATAAATACAACTGTTTTATTTGAAATGTAGTGATAAGGTTGCAAATCAAGGTTTCTGTGAGAATCGAGAGTAACAAGGATTGTTTCCCTATAATCGATCTCACATCTGTTTTTTTTAGTTCATCAAACATCACGCCAAGTCTCTGTGGTTTGGATTTCCTCTTAATATGTAATTCTTAGCTTCCTATATGTTATTTACCTATGTTGCATTCCTTTCACACTAATACACTCCTCTTTGTGAGCAACATCAACACGGGCATCCGTTGTACATAAAATTCTATCATTCTGATGGCAATTCTATATCAAATTTCAGCATTCAAGTAGCCCACAAATTTCAATTCACCGGAGTTCCTCCACTGAAAGCAATGCAAAGGTGCGCTCATGGAAAGTCAATACTGAGTGAATCCTTCCGGAAATCTTCACATTATCTCAAGTGACACGTTGAGTGGGCGATCATGTTCAGATTCCAATGTCGTGCCTGCCCGCGCACAGTTTGTGTTTAAACATATGGTTCCATGTTTGTAGCGGCAATATTAAACTCTAGTAATAATCTGACTTCCGATAAGATCGGATCAGAACATTGAAGGAATCGAAAGTGAAGATAGCGATCACCAATCTCTAAATTTTCGCATCAGAGTTTGACAAGAAGCGACAGTTGTATTAATTAAGGATTCTGCGAACTTTTATGACTAGAATTGAGTTATTGAGATTGCGATCGTGATTTAAAATTGCATTGGAATCTAATAAAATGCTATATATATGTGTTATCATGGTGTGACCGCCGATTATGATAAATGCAATTGTAATGGATTGGAATATCGGTCAATCGATATACACACGTATTATAACCTGTCTTAATTGGCAAAAGGCAGATATATCGCATCAGATTTGGATAAAATCTAAAAATGGTTGATTCGATAGGGAACCAGATCTGGTGATTATCCACAGTGTTATGCTTTAAAATTAACCATCTGGAAATATCGATGAGGGAGACCATGTCAGTGCAGATGGAATGGAGCGTATGTCGAGTCTATGTGAGTTTGCATTGGAATAGTTAAAACCATAAATTTGGGCGCATACTGTGTCTTCAGGTGTGGACGAATTTAGTTGGTAGAACGAGATACGTGGGAGCGATATATATAATATATATTGATTAATAGTGTTCAACATTTGTTTTGAAAGTATTATGTTGAATCTGTGTTTTCTAACTAAGAGAATAGAAATCTTTCCAGATTATTAAAATTTTTGGTTCTGATTCATATAAAGGTGTTATTCATTAGACTGTATGAATGGTTTTATGCTGTTATATGTTGCAAAAATATTTGTATGGTCTACGCTCTGTATAAAGCAAGTAAAAGATTCAGTTCTGGGGTTTTAATTTAAAACATGATTTTTATTTGTATTGTTAATACTCTATTGTTTGTAATCAAATTGGATCGAGCTCAGTAACTTGGTGCATCACATGTGCCTTTCCTTTGAGCCTTAGATTTAGACTCCCCAATGAAGTGATCTTTTAGGTGGGCCATCAGAAGCTTTCACTACCCCATTCTGATAATGTTTTCTCCTTCTACTTCACCTTTTGTGAATTTGAAGAGGGATGAGGAACACATTGAGCCTTTTGTCATTTCTGAAATGTCTTTGGTGATTGTTCTTTCACTCTTGCTTGGGCTTTGTCTTCACCTCACCTGTGATACCATGTTAAATTTAGGTATGTTCTATGCTTAGAGCAATTTATTTCAATTTTCATAGTTACGTCAATATATTTTCCACTTTAGCAATCATATCAGTGCTAAAGTAAATTATAGATAGAACATAAATATAGATGGTAGAAGGGAAGCCGAGACAAGAGGACACAAGATATTGTGCTAGCTAGTGACAAACCCAATGTGGGGAAACCCTTGATCAATTCTTCTTATATGTTCTTTAATAGTTCATGAGAGAGATATAGTACATATACAACATAAGTGAGCATTTTGAATTATCTAAATAAGAGAATACATAATGTCTAAGTAGATGATACATGAGGTAGCTCAACTCAGTTGAAGACAAGATGCTTCAACTAATTCTCTCAGGTGACTCCATCACCATACTGCAATTATCATTGCGCTGCTCCTCATCATCATGTTGCACCTCACCGTGTTGCACCATCCTGCAATTATCATTGCGCTGCTCCTCATCATCATGGTGCACCTCACCGTGTTGCACCATGCTGCAATCATCATCACTATGTTGCACCTCATAACCCTGCTGCACACATCATACTATTGCACCTTATGATGCCACTATTGTCCCATGTGTCATTGTTGCACCATGGTGCCACAACTTTCCCATGTGCCATGCCTGCACCATGCTAGTCACTAGAGTGTTATCCCAATGTTAGTGATATTTCCATTTCATGTTTGGAAAACTGTTGTCCCATTTACTATACTCGAATAAGCACCATTACCTAGCTGCCCCATTTGGCATGTTGTACCTTGTCGCTATCCTAATGAGTTAACAACATTTTTTTGTTCTCGTTGTCCCATTGTAGCTTTGTTGCACCATGTCATTGATTACTGACCATGTCATTGATTACTGTCTTATTGATTTCTCCACCAAGTTACCTTGTCGTCAAATGTATCTAGCTACCAACACATGATACAAATGCTGCTCCAAAATTTTTATATACGGCTGCTTGTGGCTGTTCTGGTTAAGGAACTACGACAGCCCTAAACTCCTGACATGGTCCTCAAAGAGGTCTTAGGAAAACTGCAGCACACCCTTATGGGAATCCTCTGCTATCATGTTGTTGTTCTAGGCATCTTTGAGCCCTCAACCTCTCCACATTATTCTTGTTTTGAGGTGTTTAGGGCTGCCGCCTTCCACGCTCTCACCTACAACCCACTCAAAATAGGCTTCCCTTACATTTTTGCTGCCCCAAACACACCTATGATCATCCTTCTTCAACTCGGCCTCCAAGCTCAGCTCCTCGTCCCTCCAACAGAAGCTCTATTAACCTTGAACGAGAGTTTAACTCCCTCGATGCCTTGGCTTCTTCTTGTAGCATCATACACTGCCCTTTCTTGCACCCAAGACAGCTCAATAGACTTGCATCTAGAGATTGAACAGACCTGCACTTAGGGCTGGGTAGACATATAGTTAGGGTTGCTTTATGACTGAGGCCACGACTTTTTAAGGCCTCCTCCAGAGCTAGGTTAAACTTATTCCATGAACTCCTTTAGGTCAAAGTAGATCCCTTCCATAGCTTCACTCCTATGTGGGGTAGTCTCCTTTCCTCCAAAGTCTAGGGCTTCGACTCCTTGATCTCTCTTCCACTAAAACCCAAAACAAGTGGAGAGAAATCAAGATTGAAGTGTGTGTTGAAATGACAATCAAGTCACCTCTTTTTATACTAAAACCTTTAGCACATGTCGGTGTTATTTAGTTGCTCACAGACCTTGACGAATTATCTTATAACACAAATAAATTCATCCATGAATACTTATCCTAACCGGATTATCTTTAGATCAATCCTACACCTCTGAATGAAAGGAACCCAAGAAAAATATCAGCTGCCATAAATTAGATGACCCATGTGGAGTTTGGAACTAGTTACTAATTTCAACATGTATGGTACATTGATGTAGCAAGTTCATGGTGCTGCATTAGTATGGTACATGGGACAACAACAACCACAAGGTGCACCAAGCATAATGGGATAGTAGTATGGTACTTGGTGCAACAAATACATAAAGGAGCAATGGTGCAACAAGCACATGGGTGACAACCATGTAGCAGTGGCACAAGTTACAACAATGCAGGATAAACACTAGAAAAACAGTGCAAGATAAATGTGCAGCAAGAGTGAAGAACCATGATAAATGTTGGGACAATAGTGCAGGATACGAAGGGTGAAGCAGCATGTCTTCAACTGATCTCATCTATCATCTTCTTAGAGATTATCCATGCTCTTATCTAGATAACTCAAAGTGTTGATTTCTCTAGGTAGCCCCACATCTTGTGTCCTCTTGTATTGGCTTGTCTTTTGTGATTTATGATTATGTTCTATCTGCAGTATAATTTAATGCTAATGTGGTTTCTAATCTCAAAAACATTTTTGAGCTAAGAAAATTGAAATAAATTTCTCTAAGCATAGAACATACTTAAAATTAACACATGTACACAAGGAAAGAAGCACACCATAGAAGAGGTCTATAAGGACATGTAGTGTTTATGTAGTTGTCCTAAAAAGAGCTGCTAGTTTCATCAAGAAGTGTGCAAGAAGTGATCAAGGTGCAACCTAGAAGAATGGATTGAAGCAAAAATAAATAGAGACTATGCGTTGCTAAGAAAGATAGATTGTGTCTTTTGCATAGAGTATCTACTAGTCAAGGGTCTAGCCTTTGGCTTTTGTCAATTTAAGCTTCAATAAGAGAAATTTGTATACTCGTCTTCCTCTATAGGTGAGAGAGAGGTTTTTCCTCATCTCCTAGTGTTCTTGTCTCTTTTGTTTTGGTAGTTAATTCATGAAGTAAGAGGAACACACACTAATAATACAAATAATAATAATAGAAGATTGTGCTAATAAGAAAAGTAGAAGTACTTCACAAATTGTTATGATCATCACAAGAATCTCACTATAACCTAGATGCCTTAGATTCTTCAACAATACTTGCTATAAGAGCATGGTTTGAAGGGTTAATCTCAAGAACATTCCCAAAACCAAAAAAACAATTGTTTCTCTTTCCCTTTTTTCTTGAAGTTCCCTCTAGTATATGATTTAGGGAATCACCCTTATGTCCCTTCCCAAATAAAGCCTACATTAGGATACATTAAGAAACAAACACATATTTAATACACATGCTAAAACAAAACAAGGAATCAATAGAAACCTATTGCAAGAGTTTTTTTGGAGGAGGGGTTGTCCACTTCTTACATGAACATCATTCTTTCAACATTCAGATTGGCTTACAAAAGGGGTCAAATAATTAGGTAGATTTGTCAATTTTAAAATATCTTTTATTTTTTTCCTTAGAGAAAGGATGTTGATCCTTAAATATGTTTGGGGATTACATGCTTATACATTATTGCATACCTTATGTGAGATCAATACCTTATTCCATATAGCTGAATAAATACTCCATGTCAAACTTATTTTTGATCAAGTGTCCTACTACCATATCTATACTAGAGAGGTGAATACCTCACAATACTCACTTTATAAAGTAGGTTCTTTGCAGAAAAATGGAGTTTACAATATCATTGAACACATAGGGAATTTCATTGAACACATAGGCTAGGACATTAAGAGTCAAGACATAGTTCCATGTGACCTTCATAGTAGGTCCATAGTAGGCTCAATAGTTCACATACTATTAAAATATATTTATGCCTATTTTTTATCATGATCAAGAAGGTCTCATGCATAATTTCTATAGCTATTTACAAGTTTCTGAAGTAGCCTCATTTTTTTTTAATTTTCTAGATGATAAATATATGATCATGGGAAAGAAAATTGGATTTTTTCCAGAGACTTGCCTACCCCCATGCACATAGTTGCATAAGCATAATGTAATGTTTTCATTTTACTAATAAAAATTAATATTTTTTCCTGGAGGAAAAATAAACCTATTGAAGCATTGAATTCATACATGATCATCATAATCATCACTATCATCATCATTCTCAACAATATTATCACAATCATATGAACAAAGGTTCACTTTGACATCACTAAAGAGACTAGGAACATTAAGAAATCATTTCCAACCTGCATTAATTGTGTCCTTAACAAGAAGTAGGATTCACCACCTAACATATTGTACAATAATAACATAATGATATATTTAAATAACTAACAATAATATTTTTTGTCATTTTTAACTTGTACTAACATACATCCTCAATATGTACAAACATTTTACAAATTGAACATCAACCTACACACTCTCATGATATGAGTTTATAAAATCTCTATATAAGTACCATCCATTACCTGATCAAAGGACTCCATTTTTAGCATTTTAGGCCTTGAAAGGTCAATGAGAACACTAGGACAGGAAGCATCAACCAAGGTGTAAATTCAATTAAATGTACAAAAAATAGTTATCATCAACATAAACATGACTACAGTGGGAAACCTATAGTAGCATTATGGTAAGAAGGTGAGGGTATTCATTACTCCAATATACCAATTCTATCAATCAATTCCACCAAGATAATGCCTCCAAATGAACTGTAAGATTTTGTGCTTCTATATCAAAGCTACAATATCCTATGAAATTCCATGTTTTCACCTAGAAACATAATTCTAAGAAATGGAAACATATGTTGTTCAACAACACCTCATGAAAATGAGTCAAGAACCTATATGAATGCATATCAGTGCAAAAGAATGAAAGGTATCACTAAATTAATGTTTGGATAATTTTCATTAAATAGCCAACTAGATTCTTAGTAATTTAATCATCTTAATAACAATAAAACCACCACATCATCTAATGAGGCTAGCCTCAAATCTACATGTAGGGGACTTGTAAGTCATAAAGTTTCTAAATTTATGATGTAAGTAGACCCTGTGCAAAATTGGTGTATGTAGTTGGTAAAATAACTAATGGTATGAGGTTATGTCAAAAGTCACACCAAAAGTATGGAATGCATAATTCAATATGTGTTGTCCTTTTTAAATTATGAGAAAACAATTGTAAAGAATAGAGCTAGGAAATGAATGCACTCAAAAACATCCAAAAGCCCCTTCAATTTACCACATGCAACCATATGAA